>OZ010602.1:332500-472500 GCA_963932145.1 Acanthosepion lycidas | reverse complement strand
GTCAAAACGGAATGGTCTGTTATTTATCTGCGGTAATGGCGTAACACACATGATAACTAACTTACTAAAAAAGAAGGAAGGAAAGAAAGAAAGAGGAGACGATAACGCTCCCATGCATTTAATGTCTGCTTCAACGAAATAAAAACCCTGTCAATTTTTAATCTTTTCAAATGTACCCTCAAATGATATTTTTATCGTTAAGCTCAAATATTTCAAGATGTAATAGGGGGAGTTCCCTAGGTATTTTTATAGTCTGGGGATTCGCAAATGGTTTATTCAATTAATAAATTAAGAATTATGACTCATCAGAAAAATAAGGTGGAGTAATGGATAGCGGCTCAGAATTCAGGAATCGGAGAGCCGAGTTCGAATTCCAGTCGAATCCATTACATTCACTTACGTGTTAATACCCTTGGGAAAGGTATGAATCCTCTTCATCTCTCCCACCTATGGGTAAATAGCAGGAGAGATAGCCTTGGATGACAACTGGTCTATCGCAAAAAGAAATGGCGACCTCATGCGGGAAAAAAAATCTGCCTCGTCAGTCATGTATCGAAAGATACATGATCGCCTAAGCGTGTGTCACGCATGGCACATAAGTGACTGATGAGATTTTCACGATTATTGTTGATAATGACCTACTCTTTAATTGTTATATATTAAAAGCTATATCATCAAATTATTCAAGTGTTTAAAACTTATTTTCAATCGCTATTATGAAGTTCATGCAATTCAATAATTCTTTCAAATTAACATATTTTTCGACATATTTCTGTTTAATTGAAACAACAAAAAACTGCAATGCTATCCCGAAAAGATCGTTGTAAATCTGCAAATGATGATTAATGCTAAGCCCTTTGCTATAAATTGAGTCCTCTGGTAGCTGGTAATGCATATATCTTGTATATAATGTGTTTAAAATCTCCTTACTTCCTATTTTGCGCTTATGGCCCAGGGGCGAGAGTCTCCGACGATTCCGGCTCGAAGCAATTGCGTGATGAGCTGTGATACAGCGAAAGGGGAAACAGTTTGTCTCTGGATGACTATATATATATATATATATATACATATATATATATAGATATATATATATTTATGTATATATATATATATATATATATATATATTGTACGTTTAATCATATATGTTTAAAATGTATATATATGTGTGTTTAATCATTTCGCCCAAACACCGCAATAAAGCTACTGTAACGACAATGATTTACTTGAGTGTGAAAAACTATGAGAAAAAGGAAATTATTAAGTAACGAGAACAATAAAAGAATAGAAAACAAGAAAGTTTTCATTTAAATTTTTTAAAGATCAAAATTGACCGAAAAGCAAGAAGCCAGAAGAAAGTTTAACAGGCGCAAGTGCGAAAGAAGAAACTATTAGTATAGAACTTGAGGTTACATGAATCCATTTCAACTGGAAAAATGTGAGACTTAGCAACCAATCTATTACTAGGCTTCACGGAGGAAAGCTATTCAGAACAAAATTATTCCCTGGATAGGGAATGTGATTGACATATGCTTCTTGCCAGGAATTGGGAATTGGACGTTCGAATCTCAGCAAAAGTCAGGATTGATGATTGCTTGAAGCTGGATACTGCCATTCATGTTACAGTGTTGGTTCATATCTCCACACTGTGTATGCCTACATACGATCTATCCCCAATATCGAGAACTCTTTCCCATAATAATATCAAATTCTGTGTGTGTGTGTGTGTGTGTGTGTGTGTGTGTGTACCTGGTTTGCCCTGCCTAAAAACATTCCAAAGTATCGGTCAATATAAAATACAACCCAATATAAAAATCTCAAAAGTACAGAGAAAATTCTCGGCTGGGTGAACGGACTACTACTACCCACTAATCCCTTAGCCCTCTCTTTATCCATCCCCCTTCTCTTTCACCTCCCCGCTCTGCACTACCAATCTAATGTGTCCGTACGGTGTATTTTCTTCATGTACAGAGGAGATTTCGGTCTGACGAGTTGAACACCTCGCTGTTCACGAAATAAATTATAATCGAAATGGATAATTAAAGTCCCCGTCTTCTTATCATTATATATATATATATATATATATATATATATATATAATTATTTATTTATTTAAAAATGATAGCATAAATATGTTATATAATCACTACAAAAATACCCATTTTGTTTCAACACCTCTGGTGTCTTATGAAGGGAAGATGTTGACTGTAGATCGTAGAATAAAGGTTTTAAAAGGTTAAAATTAATTAGCCACTCCTCGTAAGGGGAAACGCTGTTACATGAGCTGAAATGACCAATCAAAATACAAGAGGTGTTGAAACAAAATGGCTATTTTAAATAAATAATTATATTCGCTCTACTCTGTATTGAGCACTCTTTTAAGAATAGTAATTGTTGGTTATTGGAATTTATTCCGTATACACCAATCATATACTTGTATATATATATATATATATATATATATATATATATATATATATATATGTATGTGTGTGTGTGTGTATGTGTGTGTGTGTATATATATATATATATATGTGTGTGTGTGTGTGTATATATATATATATGTGTGTGTGTGTGTGTGTGTTTCGTTAAAGACAACTGACAAGGTACTGCGATTTAGCTTTTTATTTAATTTTTCTTATGTTTATACAAGTTTTTTTTTTCTGGTACAAAGTGTGTAAAAACTTTCCAAAAAGTTTATATTATATATATATATATATATATATATATATATATATATAACGAGTTCTGTAACAGAAACAGCTATAACTGTGCCTCCAACAGAATACTCATAAGATGATGACTCTAGGTTAAAATTAACATTAATCCTGGACGACTGACCAGAACCATTCGATATCGGTCAAATTTATCAAGGCTGAAATGGGGTTCAGAGAAATGCAGGCATCTGTATAGGGTACGATGCATAAATTGTCGTCTACAGTACACAAAATTTTAAATAACACTGACATCCCATTTTAGCAGATATATTTACCAAAATTACACAGTAATATCTTGAAATGCTAAAGAGTAAATTTATTCAATAAAATTGCCATTGGCTTCAACCACGATCTCCAGACGACTTCGGAATCTCCTGCAACTCATCCGGTTGGTCTCCTTGTTTAAATTGGTGAATGATGCCATAATCCTTGCCTTCAGTTCATCTTTGATGTTACAAGGAGTTTTGTTAGTCTCTCGCTTAACTGCGCCCCTCACATAAAAATCAACGGGGTTGCAGTCTTGGGAGTTAGGTGGCCAGATGTAAGGCGTGATTTCGCAGAAATTGTCTGACAGCCATGAGTTCTCCTGCTTGTGTGGCATTGTGCAGACGCCTGTTGTCAGACAAAAGGTCTTCCAGCAGCCAACCTCTTGACCCATGGCAGCACTACCTCCTCAAGGCACTTGATGTATACCTCCATGTTGAGTCTGAGGCCCTCACCAATAAAATCGGGAGTTCTTTTCTTGTCAGAACGATCAGAGTGAGTTTTCCGAATTGCCGTACCTTCATGATCACCATTAGACTCATCCAAATATTTCCATGTTCTCTGCACTGTCTTCGGAATGACACCCAAACATTTGCAAATGTTTGTATTGGAGATTCCGGCGCGAATGCCAAGCAGTACAGCATGCCGTTTTCACATTTCTGTCGGAGCTTTTCTTCTTACAGACGGTGTCCAACTGATCTCTGTATACTGTACAGTCGCGAAAATGTTTTCAAAATAATAATAAAATGGCGACAATTTACATATCGCACTCTGTATAAGCATTAGCTGAAAGGGCAATAATTGTATTGCTGCCTTAAAATAAAATCGTACCTGTTAAGTAATACTGAATAGGTGAACACAGAAGAAAAAAGGTTTGATAATTTATATTTATCGCTACTTGGTTCTTGGAAATTTTACATGTATTTCAATGTACAGCGGTAGTACTGTGTTGTTCCAAAATATTTTTAAAGCATGGAATCCACTGGATTCAAATAGGACTCATTAAAAAAAAACTCAGCTTCCTCGAAGGTTTCTTCATCTCAAAGCCATTTCAAGGATTTGATGCTTTACAAGCAGAAAAATATAATATCAGTTGAAGGAAAAAACGTAAAAAAATGTGTTGTTTTTATGAGCTTCCTGTCCTGAAGATTTGCAATGTCTCTTATCATCAATACAAACTACTGACTGCAACACTGCTCAGTATTCTGCGACGACTCTGATTAGAAGAGTTGCTATTTAGATTGAGTTTGAAGGTGACAAGTCTTCAGTTGACCGATTTCCGTTCTTCATTTGAGGCTCAAGTGTTTTCTTCCGCTAACCGAGTTATTTAAAAGAAGAATAGTGTAAAGTTGGTTGCAAGATTTCATTTATTAGTCTTTGAAATGGTGAGGGGGGATGCCCGTTAAAAGGAAATCACCGAGTAATAGAAAATCTTTCATTTCAAGGCGAGACTAAAATCAAAAAATGTGATATTGCTAATGATTGATTGTTCGACACTAATTGGAATGAAAAAAAGCTATATCGTTAATTATTAGTATCCATTTTTACATTGGCGTGTAACTTTTAGGAACGAAATTTGATTTACACTAATGAACATGGCACAGTGGATAAAGGCATTGGTTAGATTCAGTGATAGGACACAAAAGAGTGTGAGTTCAATACCTGGTTAAGGCGGTGGAGAGCTTGGAGAGGGGAATTAACAGGTGATAACTGATATCCATCGTGGAACTAGAACAGTTTACCCCAGTGAGCGAAATAAAGGGTCCAGTTCAACATACAAACCACGAGAAGAAGGCCAGAGCGTACAACGGCCGAAACGTTGTGATAAATATAGCGACAGAGATGAGGACAATAGTCCAAATAATGTAAATAGTGTACATAATACCTCATCTCAGAAATATAAACAGATACTGAAATTTAATTTAAATGGGAAGTAATTAGAAAAAAGAATTTATCCTCTCGTTTTATCAACTTATATCTTTATTTTGATTTCTACGAATTTCTGTTCATTTTTTCTTTTTTTAGAAGCGACCATAATCTTTTGGTCGAAGGAAGTAAAAGTCATTACTGCTTTTTAGAATAGAAAGAAGCATTTGACCAGGGAACTTTCTCTCAATAATTCTAAGTACTATCTAATATGTCACCAAAAGTATAGATTCTAATACTGACAAGATGCTAATGAAACTCTCAGACGGCTAAACACTGCTGTGTAGAAAAGAAAAGAAAAAAACACAAAGAAAGTCATCTATCATGGAACTTGAGTGATTTCGTTCAATTTCATGTTAATGTTCTTTGTCGGAAAAGTAAAACTACAGAGTTTTCGTAACATTTTGATCCTGGAAACCATTTTGATGATGCACTTTCTTACATGTATTTTATTTAATAAAAAAATTGATTTCAAATCAGACTAATGTAACAATTATTGTATCAATCCAGGACATAAAAACAAAGATATCAGAAAAACTGAGCAACTGATAAAAAAATTGTTTGCTCGTTGCTTGGAAAATGAATCGCCAAATTTGAAATCGTTTTCGTCATCTTACCACAAGCAAGCTGTGATTTGTAGAGAAAGAATCAACTGAAGACAAACATCAACATATCCAAAATAAAGAAAATTCTGACTTGAAGAGTCTTTCATTCTACTGGTCAGTCTGGTACTTATAAAATATTTTATTTCTATCGTACAGTTGCAGAACTCTACACGTAGATGATTATACACACTGCGCAGACAGGAGGTGCGAATGAAACGAGAAAGAAAGGGAGACAGAGAGAGGTTGAATCGAGGACCGTGTCACGTTCTGTTAAATGCCTGATGAAGACAAATACTAACCAGTGTTGCACTTTGCGACCGACAAACCGCCACAACCATTCGTCGTTTCTTACAAACACAATGGCATGATAGCTTTGAAGAAATTACAAGCTCTCTTTCATTTTTAAGCTCAATCACAAACTCTCCAATTCTTCATCACCCTTCTTCCATCTCTCTCTCACTCTTTCTCTCTTTCTCTTTCTCGCTCTAACTTTAAAAGAGAAATGTTCTCCTCCTACCATCACATTATTTCTTTCCTTTCCAACGAATATCTTAATTGTCTGCTTTTCTCTTTAGGTTCGTCTGTGTGACTGCCAGCCTGTTCGTCTGTCCAGTTTCCGCAATTCCTTTCACCTCTCTTATTTTTTTCTTTCTTTTCCATTCTGTTTGTCTTTCTTTGCTTTTACATCAAAAAAAGCGGATTGCCCAATAATCATGCCTCAAGAGATATAATTCTTATCTCTTTTATATTTCTAATATATTTTTCGGTCCGTTTCTCGCATAAACGTCATTAAACCTCAAGTATGTTTTCAGCAGTGGCCATGCTACGGGGGAGGGTGCAAAAGTGGCCAATGCCGCCCTCGTCCCCGAATTTTGGCTGGCCCCTCAGTTGCCCCCTCTACTTTTTTAAGTTTTGTAGTGGAAAAAAATCAGAGCAGACGAATTACACGATTCTGCTAGTATTAACGCTTTGATTTTGTTTTGAAGTTAACCCCTCTCTTGTGATCCACCATCTTGAGAGTGGAAAAGAGGCTAAGAATTGATTAGAACTCCACTACTATGAATGAAAAGCTATTCCGTTTAATTTAGTGAAATAACATATTTATACTAAAATTCATTCCTAAGTTGTTTATACAATAGTGGTGTAGTATGAAAATAAAGACGCAGAAAAATCTCGCTCCCCCTCCCCAAGTGCCCCCCACAGACACTTTCAGATTTCCAGAATCGTCACTGGTTTTCAGTTGTTGTTTACTACACTACCCGTTAAGTTCTGAATAATAAAAATTGTCTGCGAGTAGACCTTCGATTTTCAAGAAGTCAGTACTTTGGACTTTACTGAAGAATGAGCCACTAATTCTACGGAGGGTGGAGATGCAAAAGTGGCCAATGTCCCCCTCCGCGAATTTTGGCTGGCACCTCGGTTGCACCCACACTTTTGTAGTGGAAAAAAAATCAGAGCAGACAAATTAGACTGTTACATTTACACAGATACATTGGATATATACATACATGCATTTATAATAATAATAGTTGGCCACTCGTATTCGAGGGCGGTTCGCTAGTCCCTAATGCAGACGCTCGCTCAGACACATTTGTATTTGTTTAACACCCACAAAGCCAACCTGTAGTTTATACTGCAACTATGCGGAGCAGAGTTACAGTTTCTGGGAGAGTGTGTGTCATCTAGTATGATCAACAATCTGAACAACGCCAGCACACTCAAAACCTCGGCCACGATGATTTGTGACTTCGTGCTAGCACAGCTATCATCGGCCTCCAAATGTTCCGTCTACTCAATGTCACCCACTAGGTGGTATCGTTTTCAGGTACTTTCCAAATGAACTGCATGCTGGGATCGTCTTCCCTCCAGACCGATAACGTCACGAAGTCTCAAATCAACTGTGTTGAGATTCGAACCCTGGTCTCATGGTCAGAAAGAGAACGTTCTAACCACTCGCCCATATATGATACATACATAATAAATAATAGCTGGCCACTCGTATTCGAAGATACCCATCTACTAGGGCGGCCAGATAGGTATTGCAGACGCTCGCTCTATACTGCAACTATGCTGAGCAGACCGTAGTTATAGTTTCTGGGAGAGAGCGTGTTATCTAGCTTAATCAACAATCTGAACAAGGCCAGCATGCTCAGACCCTCGGCCACGGTCAACCCGTGGTATGGTTTTTAGGTACTTTCCATCCAGACATCAAGAAGTCGCCTTCCTGACAAATCGACCATGGTGAGATTCGAACTCGGGGATTCATCCTCAGAAAGCGAATGTTCTAACCACGCGCATTCATGGATACCTACCTACCTACCTACCTACCTACATACATACATACATAAATAAATAAATAAATAAATAAATAAATAAATAAATAAATAAATAAATAAATAAGTTAAGGATCAAATGCAGATCAAATATGGATCGGAATCCGACAGGATGAAAAGATAAAGAACAAATAGGAAACGTTTATCAATCTAAAATGTTTCACTTTTATTAAAGCTTCATCAGCGAATGAGCACATACTCAAGAATAAAAAAATATGAAAGCAATCTTTGAATTAAGTCATATTGCAGAAGAACTCCTTTTTTTGCAACAAAACAAAATAATTTAATCGAAGCAAAATACACAACGAAAAGAATTATTTCGAAAGCTTCGGATACGGAACAGTTAGTTTGGAGTAATTCTTTGCCGGTAATTCTTGCAAAAATATCATGCGAGTTTAATTTGAAGATTGTTTTCCCTTATGTCCTTATATTTAAGAAAAACAAAAAAAAAAAAAAATGAAATTAGGTAAGAGGTATAGTTTATCTGTAGTGGCTATAGAACATGGTTAGTATTTAATATCATTTGATTATAAAATGATTTTTAATACATTTTTATGTCTATACATTCTTTTTTTTTTTTTTATAGATACAAATATTTAAGTAAATGCTCTGTTTATAATAAACAGTATTAACAACATTTATCGGCCTGAATGTCTGAGAAATTTTCATAGAAAATATTCGTCCTCCGACAGGAATCGAACCTATCGGAGGACGCATATTTTCTATGAAAATTTCTCGGACATTCAGGCCGGTAAATGTTTAATATTGTTTATTATAAACAGAGCATTTACTTAAATATTTGTATCTATAAAAAAAAAAAAAGAATGTATAAACATAAAAATGTCTTAAAAATAATTGTCGGACTTTGTTCATTTCATAATGTGTAAAATGATTGTTAATTTCAGGAAGATTGGGAACTCATTTCGTGAAGTGAGAAATGGGTGACAGTAGTAAGAATAAATCAAGAATAATAATTTCCCAAGCGCAGATTAGATGTGACATAAGGCCGAGAGTATTGGGCACCCAGTGTGTATCGAACTTAAAAATTAAGTTGTATTTCTTCTAGCGGGACAAGCTTGCTTAGCATTACACCACCTCGAGGTACCCAAGTACCAATCAGGAATATAGTAATTCCAGATTGATATTAGTGACATTTGAAAACTGTGAGTGCCCACTGTTTATGAAAAAACCGGATCTTCCAGAGTTTGACGTGGATGGTAACCACCAAAGGAAGAGGAAATACTGCATCAAATCATACCCCAATTTAATGTTTGCGCCACTCAAACAATCAGTCAAATCCCTTGTATAACATACGGCGCATTCTATGGGATTCTATGGGTTGTAAGGTTATTGACTGACGACAATGTTTCGAGCTTTTCAAACAGACAAATGAGTTCGTGCCTGAAGGAGATCTCATGGGTCTAGCTTGTGAAAAGTATGTTGTGCAAGTTGATACTAAGTCTTGTAAGGGTAAGGTGTGTAAAACTGGGGTTTATCTCGACAAGTGTGAAATACACAGATCCTGTTGCAGAAAGTTACCCGGTGATCATGTCTTATTCCAGCAAATTAACTCTTCATCATTCGCGGTGGTGAGAAACTGATTCCAGTAATATTCGATTGACTTGCCAGATTCAGACCAAGAAAAAAAAAGGATTTAAAAATGTCACAAAAAGGAGATTTGAGAAAAATTAAATGTGTAATAAGCAAGAAAAGTGATTTGATTAGCAAGCGAATATTTAAAGAATCTGGTCTTACGAATATAAACCGAAAAGAAATTACTAAAACTATTAGCTAAAGATATGAAGGCCACCCAACTACTGCCTTTAGGTAAACATCACAAAGAAAACGTCTAATATGAGAGATGGAATAGATTAAAATTAATTTCTAAAGTTGGGTCGAGTTCATATATTTAGCTAATAGTTTTAATATCTTTCTTTTGTTTCTTTTCGGTTTACATTCGCAAGACCAGCTTGAAAATTTCTATAAAGGATATACTCTATAATCCAACCATCAGGTTCAGCTAATGTAGTTCTCTCTTCCTTCATAAAAGGGTGAACAACAGAGTAAATCCTTTATAGAAATTTTCAACCAACAAAACTTACAACAGAGGCGGTGAAGTCAAGTTTTAGTTTAGTATTGGAGGATGACAAATTATAGATTCTTCCGAATTTTATGATGCTAAAAAAAGCAATTTTTCGACATTTTTAATGATACAGGTAGCAACCAAGAATGTTTAAGCTAAAAAAAAAAAAAAAAAAATAAATGTTCATTCACTTATCCACAAATTTCAAAGACATCAAATTACTGGAATGGCTCCGAGCTTCATCAGAAAATAATACAATAAAAGAAATTGTGACCAACCACTAAAATAGCAGTATATGAGAATAGAAAGTAATTATTTAAGTAAAGATTTCTGAGAAGCAATAAAAATTGATGCAAGTAGTGTCAAAGTCGAAACAGTAGAAAAATTAAACAAAATTAATATGTAAAGGAATGCTAAAAGCTACAGAATATAAAGGAGCTCATATTAACACGTAAAATAATAAAATAATGATTTATTTAAGCGTATGGAACATTTTGTTAAATATATGTTTCGGCGGGCGCCATCGTTTGGATTTATTTATAATAAAAAATTATGTTACACTTTGTTGTCATAATAAAATTTGACCCCCATCAAAAATTTGCCAACATTGGTTGGTTAATAGCAATTTTATTCTAAAAATATTGGCTTGCATTATAAAATCGGATATACAGTACTATAATAATAACATTTGAAGTAATAAAAATATTGGATTAAAAGTAAATCCATTATTTCTTTTATATATATATATATATATATATATATATATATATATATATATATGGTAGAGGTTATAGCTGCTAAATCCATTATTTCTTTAATATATATATATATATATATATATATGTATATATATATATATGCATTTTCTGCTACACGGGTTTCTGATTTCGGAACCTTCTTCAAGTAAACAGGAGATAATTCCAAATATCATAAAAATGTATTTTTTACATGTTAGTGATTTAGATGTCTTACTTAGACTTTACATAATAATAATCAAGAAGAAAACCTTAAAGGTTCATTTTGGTTCTAATTTATTTCGTGAATATCTACATATTCATCTCGTCAGACCGAAACCTTTTAGATTCATCTAAAATGATAGATATAGAGATATTGACGAAATAAATTATAACCGAAATGAATCTTTACAGTTTTCTTCTTGATTATTATTATTATTATTATTATTATTATTATTATTATTATTATTATTATTCTCTGTATTTTACATTGAGCTCTCCCTAGATTAATATGCTTCTTAGAATTATCCCTATCAGTCACAAATTGGTGACTATATACATACTTACATATATATATATATATATTATTAATTAATATTTAATATTAAAATAATTATCAATATATATATATATATATATATATATATATATATATATATATATATATATATATATATATATATATATAAATAATACATACATAAATTTCACTTGAAGATGGAACAGGGCTTACTTTAATTCAATTTACTTCAAATAATTATATTGAAGTTTTCGGGTCTTGTTTTGAAACATGAGAACTCTTATGTAGCGTGTTGGAATCATATTTTTAAATAAATAATTATATTTATGCTCTACTTTTGTATCGAGCACTATTTTTAAAAAATAATAACAAAAATACTAAAGAACTTTGTATTATTTACCTAACCAGTTCTTTCCTATTTTCTATATATTTTCAAATACACACACACACACACACACACACACACACACACACACACACACACACACATATATATATATATATATATATATATATATATATATATATTTATTAATTAAAGAATATCAATAGTTAATAATATTATTTCATGAGAGATCTAAAAAACAGCTCTCAATCTTCAAAACCTACAAATTTCATTCTTCAAGACCTACTAGAAATTCCATACGGATTACCATATTGTATCATTACTATATATATATATATATATGTGTGTGTGTGTGTGTGTGTGTGTGTGTGTGTGTGTGTGTGTGTGTGTGTGTGTGTGTGTAAAATAGGTGTACATACGGTACTGCATTGTCTGTATATATCGGATATGATGTGAGAAGGAGGAGTGCGGGTGGGGTTTGAACCTGCAATCAGTTGACAAGGAGGTGGGAAATCTGTCGTCAGATTTGAAAAATTACTCGAAAGTTGAAAGTCAAAGCTTGTTCTTTCTAAGCTGAGCAGGAGTAATTCCTTCCAGCAGGAACACCCACGCAGGGATTGTCAGGGAAAAGAAACCTGGTAGAGGGAGTCAAAGAGAAGAAAATCAAATAAAATGAAAAAGAAGGAAGAGAAATGGGGAAAAGCGGAATAGAAAAGTGAAGAGTTAAGAAAAAAAAAATGGAAAAGAAACAACGACAAAAGTAGAATGTAAATAAAGGTAATAATTCTGATTATTATTATTATTATAAATGCAAATGGGAAAAAAATGAAAGATGTGGCGACTGATGTTCAATAACAACAATAATAATAATAATAATAATAATAATAATAATAATAATAATAATAATAATAATAGTAAGAAGGGACGAAGGCTGTGGTGGTCGTCGTGATAAAAATAGAGAATTCTGTTGAGGGGAGAAGAAAGGAGTCCAGATGGTACACAGATGAGCAACAGAAAGAAACAAACAATTGGAAAAGAAGCCGCCACAAAGAGAAGAAGAAGAAGAAGAAGATTTCAGGAAACTTGTACGTTTACTAAGCCGCCATAAAGAGAAGAAGAAGAAGAAGAAGAAGAAGAAGAAGAAGAAGAAGGCGGAGGAAAAGAGGAGGAGGGGGAAGAGGAGAAAAAGAAGAAGAAAGAAAAAGAAGAGGAGGAGGAGTAGACGAAGAAGAAAAGGAGGAGAAAAAGTAGAAGAAGAAAAAGAAGTAGAAGTAGTAAGAAAAGAAGATGATTTCCAGGAAACTTGTAAACTTACCAAAATATAGATAGATAAGATAGATAAGATAGATAGGTGGGTAGGTAGATAGACAGATATATACTGGTCTACTTTTATTGTGTTCAGTTATATTACTAATTTTAAAAAAATGACTTTGGCAGCTAGTTAACAAGTGACTGCTGATTTATCAAAATATTAGACTGAATGTCACGAGTTAATAAGATTTACATTGTAAAATCCTGCTTCCAAAATTGTTCAAAAAAAAAAAAAAATCACTCACGTCACACATGAGGTAAGCTATGTGAGAGGCTCCAATGTTGGTGTTGATTAACAATCGCCCTACTGTAGGTGATCCTATGTATAGAAGTTGCCTATGTAATACGACAGATTATTCACGATTTTAATCACTACATTGTCGTCAGCGTAAGGTTGCATTTATATTTCACTTCACTTCTTCTTCTTCTTCTTCTTCTTCTTCTTCTTCTTCTTCTTCTTCTTCTTCTTCTTCTTATTATTATTATTATTATTATTATTATTATTATTATTATTATTTGTAGAGAAACAAACACTTAAAATTATGAATAAAGTTTTATGCTCTGTCAACAAAATATTAATTAAATAGGATTTCTGAGTGACATGTGAATTTCTTTAAAAAGCAATTTGAAAAAAAAAAAACGTAAATGAAATTATGGGACAGAGTTTCCTAATTTCCCCAGTAATATGCAATAATTTATTAGCAATAACAAAACAGGGTAGATATGATTGATTACTAAGTTGTTTCGCATTGTAAAACATAATAAAACATATTCATATAGGCAAGAACTTATTACAACTTTATGGAAAGTAAATGCTTTCATAAATTCTATGAAGTAAGCGCGAGCGAGTGTCTCCCAATAATCTTTGTACATTTTTTTCTTTCGGTCATTGATATGGAGTGCAGATTTTTTTTCATTTGTTAGACTTTCTGCATTTCTCAAAAAATAAAAATTATCATTTCAATATTTTTTTGATTCAAGTGAGTTAAGTTTAGCAAAATGAAGACTAATAGCTGAGACTATCGTCAAACCAACTGAAAGAATATATACATACATACATATATATATATATATATATATATATATATATATATATATATATATATATATATATATAAACATTGTCACATCGCAATATGTCAAAGATAAATTTCCGTTAATAATAATAATAATAATAATAATAATAATAATAATAATAATAATATGTTTATTTCTGCAGGAATTGTTTGACGGCTTAAATTGGGATGTAATTCTTAGAGGAAAAGATAAATTACTTGTGTAAGGTGGCTTGGTTAATACAAACATTTTCGCTTACTCTGAATTTAAGCAGAAACAAAGTATTTTAATCAACAATGTCCCTAACTCGGAAGACCCACTTTGAAAACAAATCCATTTATATCAATCTAGTTTCCCTGCATATATATATATATATATATATATATATATATATATATATATATATATATATATATATATATATATATATATATATATATATATATTTGTGTGTATTTGTGTGAAGGTCTGGGGTAAAAGAAAAATGAAAAACACACACACACACACACACATATATATATATATATATATATATATATATATATATATATATATATATATATATATATTGATAAAAATAGATATTTTTTATTTTATATTTCTTTGAATGTTGAATATACCGCGGGAGCACGTGTCGGTGTGCCTGTGTGCGGGCCACCCACAATGGACAGTATGTGGGAGCCCTAATATTATGAGACACGCTGTACGAAGCCCCCTTACTTAGTAGAACCATGTGAAAGCACTTGACAACAAAATGGCCGCGAGCAACTCGCGTGACGATATCAACCAATCATACTGCATGATAAGACAACTTCAGAGTGGCAAAAAAGAATTTTAGAATATGTATTTCTGATTTAAACATTTAAATAGGACTCTATATGTGCATGTTTATGCGAAAGTAAATATAAACACATATTTATTGCCAGAAAGATATTTTCGCGTAAATAATATTTTACACGTGTATTCATATTCATTTCATTATATATATATATATATATATATATATATATATATATATATATATATATATATATATATATATATATATATGTGTGTGTGTGTGTGTGTGTGTGTGTGCGTGTTGCATCAGTGGGCTACAGATGTAAGAAAATATATAAAGGAAAAATTATATTTATATATTATGTTATATAGATTAATTGACGCATTCGTTTATATATATATATATATATATATATGTGTGTGTGTGTGTGTGTGTGTGTGTATGTGTGTGTGTGAGAGAGAGAGTCTGTGTATATGTATATACGGATCATTTAAAAATATGTATGAATACTGTGTAAAGTTTGCATAATATATTTGACGAAAAAGTGGCAAGTTATTCATTAAATTTAGTCTACCTATATCAGTATCCCTATTGATAGACTTAAGCAACTTATATATGTATTTACATGTATATAGATAATGAAATGACTATATAGACATATATATATATATATATATATATATATATATACACACAAAAATGTGTAAGTATATATATAAATATATATATGCACACAAATGTGTAAGTATATATATATATATATATATATATACAAAACATATACACATATATTTTACCATATCACATGTCAGATGTATATGTCAGTTTATATATATGTATATGTATGTATATATATATATGTCAGTATATATATATATATATATATACGCACAAACATATACACATATTTTACCATATCACATGTCAGATGTATAAGTCAGTTTATGTCAGTATATATATGTCTGTATGTCAGTATATATATATATATATATATATATATATATATATATATATATATATATATATATATATATATATATACACACACACACAAAAATATACACATATATTTTACAATAACACATGTGATGTGTATATTTCACTTTTCATGTGTTTTTGCACACAGACGCAGACTTAAATCTCGACTCCTACAGCAGAATAAAACAATTGCATTCAGGAACTTACATGAACATATTCATATCTATATGTATGTATGTATATGCGTGTGTATGTGTATGTGTGAAAGAGAGAGAGTCACTTTTTCTTTTTGAATTTGTACGTCTGGTGAATTTGATCGTGATTAAGATTACAATGTAATACATTATAACCATGGAATATTAGTGTTTGAGAGCCTTATATATATATATATATATATATATATATATATATATATATATATATATATATATATATATATATGAAGAAATATAGTCTTAAGATGTGCTATATTTATGGGATAAAGTGCTCAATATCAGAGATAGAGCGTGTGTAAATATAAAAGTCAACATAGAAGTCAACACTTAGTATGAAACAGACTGTCGCCTCTAAGTGTTGACTTCTATGTTCACTTTTATATTAGGTTTGTGCAAAAATAATGTTGTTTTCTCACATATGTTACTATGTGAGAAAACGACATTATTTTTTCACCAACCTGATATATATATATATATATATATATATATATATATATATATATATATATATATATGTGTGTGTGTGTGTGTGTGTGTGTGTCTATTTAGGCAGCAATCCTTCTTTCATGCACATTTCATTGAATACGACAAACAAGGTGCTTTTATTTAATTTTTTTATACAATTTCTCATGCGATCTAATAATTTTTTCTTTTCATTTCCAGGAACTCATACATATATATATATATATATATATATATAGATAGATAGATAGATAGATAGATAGATAGATAGATAGATATACATATATATAGAAGTATAAGATTGGTGTATACGGAATAAATTCCAATAACCAAAAAAATACCATTCTTAAAAAGTGCTCAATACTGAATAGAGGAAATATAATTCATTCGAAAATTTAAACATAAATATGTTATAAAATCACTACAAAAACAGCGATTTTGTTTCAACTCTTTTGCTGTCTTATCAAGTGATGATGTTGATATATCATGTATATACAAGTTCCTGAAAATGTTTTCCTTAAAGATTTTCCAGTTTGTTCTGCCCTTATTTGAAGGCTGAAATCAGAACAGGTACAAATATGGAGACGGAAATTGAACTGGTACAGAAAGAAAAAAGAATTAATTTAATTTCTGTTCTGTCCTTTTCTGATTGTCTCCTGAAACATTTTCTTTCTATCTTCGCTCCTTTATTCATTCCCAAGTAACAGGCTTAATCTAAATTTCTGTTTCAACAATTTTCACTTCCATCACCCATCTGCGATTATAATAATACATATCTTGATTGATTTCTCCACTTAATTAATCTAAATCAATCAGTCTCAATCTGTTTCTTTCTGCATGTATCCTTTTAAAACAGGCTAAGTTTAAGCATCTCTAAGTTCTTGAAAACAAAAATGCTACAAAAAGAACATTAAAGAAAGAATTAGAAAACAAAAAAAAATTTGAAGTCAGGATCTAAATTTAAACATCGGCTTTCTTTATTTTTATTTTATTTTTCTTCACTGGATAAAAGAAATCCTAATGGAAAAGAAACTAACAAAAAGTTTCCAACCCGACCAACACTTATGTCGATATCCAAGAAAAAAAACGACAGAAGAAGAAAAAAGAGTTGAAACAAATTAAAAGAAATGTGTACAGAATGAGGAGGAAATAACAAAGAAAAAAACAGAAGAAAACAAAATTTCCTGGCAAAAGTCCAAAAGTCCCTTGACTTGATAAGAAAATTCAAAATTCTAAAGAAAATATTAAAGTCAAAACAATAGAATTCTACTATAACAATAATGAATGTCAAAAAACCTGTGCGCACTTTAAGGACAAAACCGTCACTTGATTGTATAGCTAAAGAATTTGTCAACTAAGAATATATACCTCCCAGTCTGAGAGACATTCAATGGAAATTATCTAAAGAAATAATTTTAATAACAACGAAGCTACGAGCTTCACAAAATCATTATTTCGATAAAAGTTTCGAATTCTTTAACTGATCCAATGTTTTCTCACAATATACTGATAAAAAGATATTAAATGAAATGGCTTTAATGGAAAAATTTTCCCCCAAAATCTGTCCAGTCAAACATGCAAAATACCCCCCTACACATACACACCGAAAAAAATCGTACAGTCTAATTTCCTGATGTTGACATCTTCGCCTCGTTAGGGAAAATATTTACCATTATTTGATTTCACTCATATTCTTGGTTTTGATGTTTGCATTTACGCCTACGTTTTGGTGTTAGGGTTGGTTTGAGAGTTTTCAGTGGGAATGGTTGTAGAGAATGAAGGAGGGGCCCTAGATGGAACGGTGACGGGGTCGCTTACGATCGTTTAATGTCCGCACATTATAACTTATATTGGCTCGTTTGTGTGTTTGCTTGTTCAGGCGGAACTACAATACTGCTTCAATCAGCAGCTACACAACCCAACCGCCTGTCTGCCCGCCGATCTTTTAGAAAAGACGAAGGACAGAGAATGAAAAAGACAAGAATATATGGGGTTGAGGAACTTAATAAATACTGGAGAGAACTTTCACCGAACAGGTGCTCTATCTCTCTTTCTCTTCCACTCTCCTCTCTCCTCTCCCCTCTCTTTCTCCTCTTGCTTTCTGTCTTTATCGAGTTTTTCTTCTGTAACCAATGACAGAAGAGGTGAATCAAAGGTTTACATCATCAGACGAACTCCCGTCAGGGATGAATAGCCATCCATACATTTTCGGTTCACTTATGTCTTCTAGTGCTTTAGATCCTTCTGGAGAAAAGTTTGTTTGTTTTTGTTTTTTTTCTATTTGCAAGAGCAAAGAAACCTCTCAACTCAAGAAATCACGCCTGGCCTCCAAAATATGAACAGCAATGTGCCTCCATAGGGTAATTCACGAGTCTTTCGTCTTTGAAAAATAGTAAGATTCTCCAGTGATATCCCACCCTCAAAAACTGTTGAACTTACAAACTTCTGTGGCTCCTCCAACGAGGAAAATCGCCTCTGTTCTTTTTAATATAGAAAACTTAAACACTTAATGTAAAATATTTGGTTACAATCCTGGAAAACTAAATCTGCTTTTATATGTTTCATTCCCGATTATCTTTTTTAGAAAATCATGAATTCTTTCATTTTGCTGAGACAGTTAAAGACTCTAGATTCATAATGACGATTGGTGAAATCAAAAAGATGCTTTCATCAATTCCCTTTCTTGTGACTTTTTGTTAATTGTTACTGAGTATCATTTTGGCTACACACGTCTGTTCACATCTGATTCTGTTCATATCTATCTATCTATCTATCTATCTATCTATCTATCTATCTATCTATCTATCCGTAAAAATAATAAAATCACAAAATCGTACTTGGTCGATTTACAACATTTTTAATTACAAAAATACAAGTTAATGTTTATAGAAACGAATTAGATCAAATTTATTTTCAACTTAAACGAGTTTTAGTCAATGGACGAAAGTAAATAAAATCGATAACATTGATTTTATTCCCATTTAGAAGTCAAAGGAAACGAATGCACGTCCCATTAGCAGTTGTTGTTTTGAGTTCAAATCCAAGAAAAATTAAAGTTGGGAATAATAAATTACATAACATTTAGCAATCTAAAAAGTTTAACAAATATTTCATTAGAACAAAGCCAAATAAGTAAATCTATAAAAGAAAGAGAAAAAACCTTATATTTCATCGTTGAAATTAAAGACTTATTACTTTTAATTTTAATTTTATATTTTGAATATAGTCTGTCAATTGACTTCATTAAAACATTCCATAAATCCTGATTTGGTTAAAAATCGCCGACTAATATCCTACTAAATGTGTTTTTATTTCTCCTTTTGAATGGATAACGGAGACGTGTTATTGAGTAGCGTAAAAACGACACCTGAAATTAAACAGGGTATCTTATTTTACAGCCCCAAATTCTAACACTCCAGCGATTTCTTTTCCTTTCTCAACCATCTGTTTCATTCAATTTTTCGGATGTTGTTTGGAGTTAAAACGCTGCCTAGCTTAGATTTCTGTTGTCTGGCTCTTATGTCGGCCGCCGTCGTTGGCGGTTTCCAGAATTAAAAGGATATCACATTTTTTTGTTCATTTCAAACAATAATGGTAATTTCCGGTACCGCCATATTGTTTTTTTTTTCTTATATTTGTCTATTTTTGTTTTCTTTTTCTGTTTGATATTCACTTGAATTTTTATTGTTGTTCGTTTGCCTTTTTGTTTTAATGAGATTTCATTTTGGAATTAGTTTATCTTTGTCTTGAAACAGTGAAACAAAACCTCGCGCCAAGAAAAAAATGCGTCAATACAAGTACACACACATACAGGCCTATACACACAGACTCGTACAAACTCACACACACGCACAAACACATATATTGTATATATATATATATATATATATATATATATATATATATATATATATATATATATATATATATACAAATTTCATTGAATACGACTGACAAGGCAATGTGATTAAGCTTTTTATTATATTTTTCTTGTATGCGTACATAGAATGTATAAGAACTATTCGTTCTTATTCTATCTATCTATCTATCTATCTATCTATCTATCTATCTATCAAGAAGAAATTACATACGAATGCAAGAAAAATACAGTAAAAAGCTCAATCGCAGTGCCTTGTCGGTCGTATTCGATGAGGGATGGCCAAATACAAAATCCAAAAATGAGATCAGGGCTCACTACAAATACAGAAAATGAACAATGAAACATTAAAAGAACGTAAGGAAAATTTATACCTTTAAAAATTGATTCCTTTAATTTGCCTGAAGAAGGCCAGGAGACCGGAAACACGTGTAGCAAAAATATGAAGAATAATAAAATAATATATACACTAAAATAAATCCACATTATAACCAAAAACGTTTGCGGTTTTCTCTTTTTAAAAATATGCATTTTCTCTCGCTGGAACAACTATAACCTTTTCCATATATATATATATATATATATATATATATATATATATATATATATATGGCCACTCGTATTCGAGGATACTCGTCTACTAGGGCGATTATCCAATCCCTATTGCAGACGCTTGCTCGGGCACATTTGTGTTTGTTCAACACCTGCAGAGCCCACCTGTGATTTATAGTGCAACTCTCCTGAGCTGACCTTAGTTGCAGTTTCTGGTAAAGAGCGTGTTATCTAGCGCGATCAACATCACGCTCAAGCCATCGACTTGTGACTTCGTGCTAACACCACTATCGACGTTCCGTCTACGCTTAGGTCAACACGTGCTATAGTTTTTTGCTGGGATCGCCCTCTCCGATAACACCAGGAACTCTCCTTCCTGACAAATCGACCATGGCGAGATTCGAACCCAGGACTCATAGTCAGAATTCGAACGTTCTAATCACTCAACCATATGTGCGTGTGTGTGATGTAATAGAATAACCTGGCACCCCCTTGAGTGACTACACTATAGATAGCAACTACCTATAAGTATCCGGACTACGTGACACTTGCTGAGATCTGTTGATTACAACTCCGACTTACTCGAGAGCTATTCGACCTTTGAAATAGCAGCACTCACCTACTGGTTTTACAATAACCTTTATTTAGTCATCCACCGTGTTGGTCCAGTGATATTCCTATTAGCACGGAATATAACAGTGTGTGATGCCGAAAAGTTCTAAGAAATCCTTAACATTCTGTTCTGCCATTTGGTCTAATTGTAGGAAGTGTGTCAGGCCAATAATTTTTCAGCACCATTTCGGATATATTTTCTGGTCTCCTCAGGTACAAAGCTTCGTCGAAAGCTCTAGAACCAATATGGAGAATGTCTTCATAGTCTTAAAACACATTATTTGAAAACGAGAGTAACGTTTATAATAAGAAATAATATTAAATTAAAAAAAACATCCGTTTAAAAATTACCCTTTTTTTACGGATACGTGCCGATATAGATTTATAGAAGTCACATATGATATGCTTTCCTCAAATTGGTAATTTAAACCTCGTTTTATCAATCTGACCTTTCGTAGTCAAAATGGTAGCGGCATATTTTGAGAATAGAAGCGATTTTTCATATGGAAAAAGAAATACAGTTTCGATTTCTGTCACGAGACCCAATTTCTTTTTAGTAGAACTTCTAGATCGATGCCGGTTGTTATTAACTTCAATGTGGGGATACCAGGTGTCGAAAACCTGGATGTATGAGTGGTGTAATGGATAACGTCTTGGAATTGTAAATCTGCGAACCGAGTTCCAATTCGACTCGACGGTTCGATATATCGACTAACACATATATACCATCGGGAAAGGTATGAATACACCCCTTCTTCCCAATCTATGGGTTAAATAGTATCACTTGTATCAGCAAACCATTATTATCTCTAAAGAATTTTTATAATCCAATAATATTACCTGACATTAAATAAAATGTAAATAAAAATGACGTTTACAGGCTTAAGAAATTTAAAAAATCAATATTCTTTGCCTTTATTATTTTATAATACACGTATAAATGAAAACCTTCTGCTCATATATATATATATATATATATATATATATATATATATATGTGTGTGTGTGTGTGTGTGTGTGTGTGTGTGAAAAGTGTGTGTATATAAATATAAATAAATATATATATATGTATAATTATTTATATATTATATGCGCGGTACTTATTAGAAAGCGCTCAATATCAGAGATAGATCTATACAACCATATATATATATATATATATATATATATATATATATATATTATAAAGAAACAATTTATACAAAGAATTAAATAGCAATGTTAACGTGATTAATAGCGAAATCACTTCGCTAAGAAGTCTTAATGAGACATTAACTTACTATCAATTCTTTATATTCGAGTTGTTTTCAGATGGAAGACACATGCCAAGTACTTTCGAAAATTTCAAATTGTCATCTTCAAGGCGCAATTTTTCCATATATATATATATATATATATATATATATATATATATATATATATATATATATATAGTGTTTACCTGAATATAGGGAAATTTCACGCTCCAAAGAATGTATTCAACTGTCAATAAATAACATAATTAAAAAAAAAAATCTTTCAGTTTACACATATTTCATCTTAGTGTTTGCCTATATATGGGAAAATTAAATCGTAATTAAACCTTTTTATTACTTGAATACATCTATCCAGTATAGCTGTTAAATTCTACACACACTTGAGCAAGTCGTTAAAAGCTTCCTTCGTTTTGCAGTGACCTCGTGGATAAAATGTTAGCGAGCCATGACAGTCTAAAAGATTTCCGTAGTAATTTTCACATAAGCCAATACAGCAAACGGCAAAGATCCAACGCATTGCGAATTGAGAATCTAACTCCTCTCAATTAATCAGCGCATATGTAAGAGATTCAAAGTGTCTGCCAGTAATTGTGCGTAATCTTTACAAGTATCTGTCTGTTTCTTCAGTGCGCATGCGTGTAGAAGCCTGCTTGTGAAACGATATAGGCATTAAGGAGGAGGTACGACTGTGAGGACATTGAAAAAGGCTCATTCTTCTAGTTGTCAGTTGAGTATAGATAAAGATCCATTTTACCATTTATCTAGACACAGCTAAGACCAATTTCTTTGCACAAAGGCTTGCAGAGAAAAAGTGCTGGAAGCTTCCCACCGAGCTAAAGACGCCATATCTAATATGCAAAGCTTAATATTGAAAGGATAGGTCAGTAACGGGGTGAATAATGGGGGAATGCAGAGTAAAGTGTTTAAATATAATTTTGGTAACCAAAATTACATTGGTCTTTTGTGTACGCAGAAAGTAGAAAGGAGAAATGTTTTGGACAATCTGCTAAAATGAAAAAAATATTTTAAAGATTTTACTTGAACTTTATAAAATACATTTTCCTATTTTTAAACTACATTAGTTCTCTATAAACATGTATATGCATATGTAAATTTCTGCCATTATGGAAACTATTCTCTTTACAATAATTGTTTTATTTCTTTAAAATTTCAATTAGAATAATTTATAAACTTTTAAGTCTTTTAAAATTCTGTATTAATTTTTATCGGTCAAGTGATATTGTTATTAAATAAAAACTAATCTTAAATGAAAAAGGCTTACTACAATTCAATGGTCCCTAATATTTTAAAAAGAATTTTGAATTGTTTTGTGTGTGTGAACAACCCGATTTTTGTATATACGGATGTCCATACACGACATTATCAGAAAATAAAAGCAGTACCTATATTAAATTTAAAATTCATTGATAATTTCCTAACATTTTCCTAACGATCGTGTTCGTAAATAAGAGTACAAAGCCAAAGTACCTAAAATTCTATAAAATCTTAAAATGCTTAAAATATTTTTTTTTAAGATTACTTAGCAGTTAAAAATTATTTTAAAATGCGTTTACGTTGTATTCGTCATATAATTTTATTATAATTATTTTTCCCTTACAAAATATCTTGAAAACATCAGGTTATTGATAGATGTGTCTGAATAAAAAATAAGTATATTTTATTTCTGAAAGATTTTTTAATAAAGAGAATTATGCTGTGTTGACTGATTTGTCAATATGAACAATTTTAACGATTTTATTTATAATAAAATAAAACATTCCAATCAATTTAAATTCGATGTGAAAGACAGCAAAGTATTTTGCTTATGGTAAATATTAAATTGGATCTATTAGCTTGGAGTTAAAACTAAAATAAAAGTTTTAAGAATGATGTTTTAATTTTAAATTACTTAGGTATCGCTTTTTTGGAGGTATCTATCTATCTATATATATTTCTTTATGATGGGATCATGTCTATTCCGATATTTAGAAATTCGGAATTTGTTTTTGACTATGGGAGGCTGAAGCAAATTTTGGTGACTTGCGACGACTCCACTAAGGTATGCAGAGTACCTCTGTACTAAATCATTTTCCTGGTACGTCGGCTTTGGTCGCACTCACAGCCATTCGGATGCAGAACAGGAAGAAAGGAAAAAGGAGGGGAACAGGAAAACCCTTTCGGAATTTGTATATTTGTCAGAAAAGCTTTCATTTTTCGACTCAAAGCCTTTACATCAAAGGCCGGCTTGTTTGCTTACACTTAGGTCAGCCATCGCCACCGCTAACAACGACCGGACATTGACGCGGTCGCCATGTACGTCGGGAATAGGGGGGGATGTGTCTCCCCACGCCCACGTCTTACAAATAAATAAAACTTCCAGCATACATGCTTACACAGTAGATTAGTACTTGCGCGTAGAGGTTAGTGGTTAAACCGGATTCTGCACTGAAACGCATATAAATGCATTCCTACACGAGAAAAAGAAAAGTCCGTCAAACTTTGGCAAAAAGTCGTTTCTTATAACAACCAAATTAGTACATCTTATACTAGTTTAGCTTAGGTCCACATTAATTAGGTGTACTGTGGTGAACAAAACAAGATCTAGATTCAAAATTCAAATGCTAAGCACTGACTCATTGATTTTGTTAGAAATTAAAAAGACTCGAATTTACAAACTTTGCTTCACACACAAACACGCACATATATATATATATATATATATATAAAGAAATATAGTTAAGGTGTGCTATATTTATGGGATAAAGTACTCAATATCAGAGATAGAGCGTATGTAAATATAAAAGTGAACGTTGAAGACGCAATCGTCAGGCTGCGCAATCATTACGCATTTATATGTTTTTCTGTCTACACACACACACATATATATATATATATATATATATATATATATATATATACATAGGCAGACAGAAAGACATATAAATGTGTAATGACTGATTTAAATATCTATGGGTATTTCTCTACGTGAAATATCTCATATTGAGTACTATCATATATACACGTAGATAGATAGATTAACCGCGTCGAGTATTATTAGCAATTACTATTATTGCTTCTGCTACTGGTACCAGTAATGGTGACGTCACATGTGTGCTCGACTGAGTTGTCGCCATAGTTACTGGCGCCTCGCCGGAAAGCGGTAAAGGCCATCTTGAAAAGGGCTTATCTGTTTGTCAAAGACGAAGGCGCCTTTGAAGAAAAGATTCTTCAAAAACGCCTTCATATCAAGTTGTGCGAAGTTGGTGTACACATACATACTTTATCATGCACTCAAACATACGTGTGTACTCATTTATATGTGGACAGAAAAACTTACATACAGACACATTTTCAATATCTACGCACTTTTATAGAGACATGTCAGTACACACGTAGCACATATAGACACGGGTACATAGGTACATATACTGCTGCGTAAACACGCTCACAGCTACACATATTTACACAAACAACACATGGGTAAGTACTGTAGCTTATCTGATAAAAAGATCACTTATTTCTTTAGAAACAGGTTTAACGCAGTCGACGTTTTTACAAAGCGGGATCCCTGTCATAAAATAGTGTTTGTAAGTGACGTCAATTCTCACTGGGTGTCGCATTTGTTATACTAAACCACCAAACTCAGAAAAACGTGAAATTTCACACCTTGATGCGAAATGTTTTTCGGCCAATACAAAACTAGGAAACATTTAAAAACAAAATTCTAATCATCTTCAATTCTCAGAAACAAATTCTTTTACGGACTTTTTTGCGAGCCGACCCGAAGTTTGTTCGTCGTCTAATGGAAAGGCGTGAATCATATCCAGGAGTGAATTCCCAAATGACCTTTTCAAGCTCCACAAACAAAATAAACTTACTTAATACTGTGGCACAAATTCTTCGGTTGTTTTTTATTCGCGAAATATGTCAAAACTCACCTGGTTATTTTTGATATAATAAAAAAATCCACCCTACAAAATGTCAGTTAAGTCCAATACAAAAATGGACAAAAAATAAACGAAAGAGAATGTGTTATGAATCTATAAATTTAAAACATATTTTGCAAGAGAATATTTGCTGATTAAGTTTAATGGTAATAACCTGAATCATAAGTTGTCGATCTTTTTGTTTCATTTGCCGGATTTGTGAGACTATTTGAAATCATCTCAAGAAAAGAAAAATGCTTTTTTTCTCTGTAGCGGTACAACAAAAATAATTTAAAGTTTATTGATAATGTTACTCCGGCTGTTTCTAACAATTGTACTCTGAAATGAAATTATTCCAGATTTTGTTTTTAATATGTTCAGAAGGAAGGAAAATTCCCAATTCCTAACAGACGAAAGAAATTTCTTCTTCCCATCTGTCAAAGTATAAACCGTGTACTTCGAAGACATTTCTTCATATTGGCAGCAAAAGTAACTATAATGTAAGATATTCAAGACAGAAGTAGCTAAACGTATTCGCACGCGAGTCCATAACTACTCAAAAGAACATATATAAATATGGATGTCATATGCGCGTGTCTATACAAGCTTAACTGCGTGAATGAAGTGTCAGCCTATCAGTACGAGTGTTGGGCTTCAGGCCGGTAGGTCAAAGCGTGCAAATTCTAAGGACTTGTGAAATCCCAAAGAACGGAGTTTATAAAAATGATTTTGACTTCTTAGATCTTGAACAAGCGTTAAGAAACCCTACATATTATTTCATTATTCAGTTTGCGGATCTGACATACAAATTCCTTCGCTTACTATCCGCGTCTTGACGATGTCGATTTGATCGCCATTTCGCTTCAGTTCCAGTAGCACCGGAAACTTTGAACTCTTCCAAAAACACGAAGAATAACAGTAATTTAACAGCATCTTTTGTGGGCTTTCATTTGAATGTTTGCAGAACGCCTGTCAGCAATTGATTCTTTGCGTAGCCTCGTTTTGATGTTTTGTTTGGTTTTTCTTCTTAGCCTGTTCTTATCAAGACTTTAAGAATACATTAACCACGTGTCTCTTTTAACATCTGATCAGCAGTTTTTAACTTTCTTTACATCGAAAAAATATATTATCCTGCCTACTTTGTTTATTTTCTTTTTTTTATGCTCATTTCTTTTTTCTCTTATTCATTTAAGCTTTTTCTTTCTGTTTTGTTTGAATGCTATCTTATTTACTACTCCTTCTCTATCATTCATATTCCAACTTGCTTTCTTCTTTTTCCTTCCTTTTCTTCTTCTTCTTCTTCTTCGCCTCTTCCTTCCTTTCCTTTGTTCTAGAACCATTTGTTTGCCACTTTTCTATCTTATGTTCTTTATAATGATCTAACTCTTCTAAACTATTTACAACTCTGCCCACGTCCTATAACTACACATGATTGATATCAACCACTACATCGAGTCATGGCCTTTTATTAGCCTCTCCGAACTGCTTGTATATAAAAAGACAGCTTCTTAAATCTGTTTTTAACAAGTAACAGCAGGTTGAGCATCGAAATTGACGAAAACCAGAGACAGGATTTTGTGTTGAAATGTCAAAAGTGCGTATGTAGTTGTTAACAATATAAATGACTTGTAAACTTTCATATGACAGGTAAAGAGCGATTACTTGACAAGGCTAACTTATTAAGGTATTTTAAGAGCCATTTTCTCATATTTTCTTTGAAAATGTCATCAAAAAATATTTAATATCAAATTTAATGCATGTCTGGTTCTTCAAAAATTTGAGGGAAGCAATGATCTCTTCAAAGATGAAAAGGCTGAAACACTAATATTCCATAGTTATAATTTATTACATTGGAAACGGAATCACGATCCAATTCATCAGACCTAAAAATTCAAGAAGTTGAATCAGTAAGTCTGATGAATTGGATCATGATTACGATTCCAATGTAATAAATTATAGCCATGGAATATTAATATTTGAGCCTTTTTTTATTATATTCTTACTCTGTCCTGGACATTGAGTTTTACCTGGATACTATCCTCTTGGGAAATTATATATATATATATATATATATATATATAGTGCTTTCTGACCTCTGTTGAGGTTTCTTCTAGACTCGATGAATTACTTAATTATGATTATTTGGAATCCTCCTAATTATTTCTCTCTGCATATCCTTGCTTGAACCGGCTTCTAATGTTCTGAAGTGAGCGGCTTGGGGATAGTAGTCGTAGCTCGGAGAGGCACAGTCCTATGGGTAAAAGAGAAACTCGAAGTTCCACCAGGGAATTTGTGATCGAGCGGCGCTATATCGAATCTAATTCGTTACCTCTTTGTCACTGAGAACCGTTGGTATAGTTGGTATGGCGTTTGCCTCCTATCGTAACTGTTCGGGTTTTACTTCTCGGTAGTAGATGCGCACTGCTGATGAGTCCCAAATATAGGACGAAACGGCCGTCTAGTGCTTTCTGCATTCTGTTGAGGTTTCTTCTAGACTCGATGAATTACTTAATTATGATTATTTCAAATCCTCCTAATTATATATATATATATATATATATATATATATATATATATATATAGAGAGAGAGAGAGAGAGAGAGAGAGAGAGATTTCATGGTGTTATTTTACAAGTTATTTGTTTTTAATTTTCGAATTTTAAGTAAAAATTTGTTTTCATGTTTTGTTCTGAGAGGAGTTCAGATCGTTTATTTAGTAGTTATTTTGGACAAGGAAGGTGATTATAACTATTTTCTACTCCAGACAGAGTTAACAGTTTAAGATTTATTCTTGTAGGTTGATGCTGTTTTCCATGATATTTTTCGTGTAGATTTTTATTTTTAATTTCCCATATATGTCTTGAAAGAGTTATGCTGTTCGCGTATTTACTATTTGCAAAAAATGTTTTTTGTGCGGACTTTCTATATTTCCAGGTTCCTTTTCTTCGTTATCTGCTGATTTTACAGTGGCTTGATATACTATGCTGTTTTGCAGGCAATTGCCATTTAAAGGACATTCGTTGTTTGATTTGAAGTTACAGGTAGTTTTGATTTATATCGGCAGTTTGTCTGTTATCTTTCTATTGTGCTATTTATTATTTGTGTCCTGTTCTCAGTGCAACTGTAGTTGATTTTTACTATGTTTGTCTTGAATATCATCTCCACAATTATTTTTACTCAGTAGCGTCTAGAATGATTTAAAACATTACCCTTACCCAATAACCGCTAGGATATTACCCCTACCCAATAACCGCTAGGATAATACAATATATCTTGCTAGCCATAATGCAACATTGACGAGCATTATAAATAGTCGAGCCAAATCACAACGCACATGGCCTGAAACAGACTGTTGTTAAAGATCTCAATGTCCACTGTTTTATTTTTATTCCTACATACTCTCTGTGTTATCGTTCACTTTTACCCTTAAATACAGCATACCTTGAAACTATATTTTTTGCATATATATATATATATATATATATATATATATATATATATATAATAAAATATAGTTTTACGGTATGATATATATATGGTTAAAGTGCTCAATATTAGGAATAGAGTGTATGTAAATATAAAAGTGGACATTGAATTCAACATTCAGAGACGACAGTCTGTTTCATGCTAAACGCACGCTATGTACGTTGTATTTTTGCACGACTTTTTATATATACAGGTCAGTGATGCATTGTAAGTAATCTATTGTCTTCTACTAATTATTTTGGGCTTGTTAAGTTGTTCTTTATTCCTCCAAGCGAAGTTTACAGTTTTTCGATTGATTGTTGTAGGCTGTTGTTTTTTTCCTTATTTTCCATGATATTTTTTATGTGATTCCTTTTTGTTTTCAATCTCCCAGATATGTTTCAACACTACTGGTGTCTTATCAAGTGATGGCGTTGAATCAACACCACCACTTGTTAAGACACAAGAAGTGTTAAAACAAAATGGTTATTTTTGTAGTGATTTTATAACATATTTATGTTATAATTTTCGACTAAATAATTATATTTGCTCCACTCTGTATTGAGCACTCTTTTAAGAATAGTATTTTTTTCTTATTGAAATTTATTCCGTACACACCAATCCTATACTTGTGTGTATATATATATATATATATATATATATATATATATATATATATATTGAATGTTATTTTCGATCTCAGCAAGTCCAACCCCAGAGAAGTGTGGTGCTAAACAATCTTCCGCCCCGCCTGTATTAAATTAAACTTCTCTTAATATGGACGGTATATTTAGAATTTATTTAAACCATTTTTGTTAATTAAGCCTTTACGGTCTGTTTGTTTAATTTTTATTCTGTATTTCAATTTTCAGTTTCTTGCATAACCAATTTCAAATTGTAAATAATCCGTCCAAACTGTAGTTTTTATTCTGTTTTTGTTCAAGTACTTAAGATTGTCTCGGTCAGTATCAAGAACCGGATGCTGTTAGTATAGAAGACAAGATTGTGTTGGCTACAACCGAACAATTATTTTGGAAAACTAGAATTCAAATTAATTCAGAGTCATATGGGATGTCATGTGTAAAATCGTTTCATCGATCTCGATTGTACCAGAAAAGAAGTTATCAAACATAATCTTTCTTTTGTATGCTAATAGCTTCCAGTATTTTGAATCTTGTAGTGAGTACTATATAGTATTTTGGTTTTGCCTATTAACATTTGTGTTATGTTAACTATTGTCTTTTTTTTTCTTTTTTTCTTTTTTTTTTGGTGATGGGATGAGCGATATGAGCATAAATTACACCAAGTTTCGAAAAGTGACAAGTTATGCTACGAGTAAGTTATGACCAATATTAGAATTTAATGTAGGCCCTCAGTTATTAGTAATGATGTTAGTTGATTTAAACGTTTTGTAATAAACGATACATCTAAAGTATTTATTGGAATCATTAAGTGATATGCACCAATAAATTATATTTTTAATATATTTTTCATTTTATAATTAAGGCGCATTTGGCTACTATAGAATAAGTTAATGGTATATTTACTTTATTTCATTTTGATGCCGTCCTGGGTATGACGATAAACTACATCCGAATCCTGGGTAAGACGATAAACTACGTCCAACAAGAAGCCTCTCATCAGGAGGTTTTGAGGAGCGTGAAACCACCTCTTAATTGCTGGTGTTCCCAGGTTCACCATGACTTCAGGTGGTAACATCTGTCAGGGTCCCAGTTATGGCCAAATAGTTAACCCCACCAAAAGCGTTAAAAAACTATGATAGTATAAAAACACATTTTAATGCTAGCAATGGTTTTTTAGAAAAAAATTATTAGCAGCAATACATTTTGGGGAAAAAACTTATTACCAGCAATAAAAATCTTGACGGCATTAAATAACCCATTGAAGTTGATATTCGGTAAAAAATAAACCAAACCAAACTATTATAAAATGATTTAGATAGATAAAAAAAAAAATACCAGTAATAAAAATCTTGACGGCATTAAATAACCCTTGAGATTGATGTACTGTAAAACAAAACAAATCAAACCAATCATTTTTTTATGTCAATATTGTTACTGCTGTTATTTTTTTCTAAAACTCTTTAAGATTATCGAATGCATAAAAAACATCAACAACAAAAAAAATAAAGAACAAAGCATGCATCTTAGACGATTTATCTCCAATTTTTATTTGGATCTACAACATTTTATTTGAAAATTGCAATAAAAATTATACACACACACCGTGCGCGCGCGTGTGGTGTGTGTGTGTGTGCATATTTAGAGAAACGTTTTTCTCATAACTTTGTTGCAATATTATTCATTTACTGCAAATCTGAAGGAAACTGAACAAAAGATGAAAGATGCTTCCACGAACGTCGTGTTGAATTAGTGTCTTTTTTTGTGGGGTTGGGGGTCTGGAAGGAGGGATAATTATAACTGCAAAGAAATTTGCACAACTCTCGGAAAGCCACTTAGACATAACAGCTGCAAAGGCAGCTGAAATTCGCCATTTAATTTCCTGCAAATCTTTAGGCAGGATTTAGGAAAACGAAACTGATTTTCGAATTATGTGTTAATCTAAATGTTCACTTATCATTTTATTTCATTAAAGTTGTGCAATCTTTTCAATGGTTAAAAATTGTGTTGCACTAATCTCTGGTAATATGGTAGAGACTTTGTCAGCTTGTTTTGATATCTTTTTAATCAAACTCCTTTTACTTGAACTCAAACATAAACCACTAGTTGCAAATGTTCAATGATCTGAATCATTAATCAAATATCCTTCTCTCTCACTCTCTCTCACATACACACTCATATTCACACACACACACACACACATATATATATATATATATATATATATATATAGAGAGAGAGAGAGAGAGAGAGAGATGTTTCATTGAATAATTTAGACATATTCTGTCTACTTATTTTCAATAGGACCCTTTTATAAGCATTTTGGTGTCATTGTTGAAGGACGAGAGAAAATCGCCGTGTTGATAGATATTTCTTTTATTTCCGAGTACTTTCGACATAGCAATGTCATCATCAAAGTATTGTTTATTACAAGATAAATATTTAGTGTTCGTTATTGTCAGAGACAAAATTGTTGTGTTCATCTGAAAGTTAAATTTCTTACAATTGGAGTAAAGAACGTTGCGTCAGTGCGTGGCCGATGAAATTGTTTAAGTGGGGTAACTAAGTATGGTGTGGAGATTTTTTTTACGAAATACAAACCATTGTATATATATTATATGTATATTATTATTATATGTATATTATTATATATATATATATATATATATATATATATATATATATATAGGTAGTAATCTGTTGGTATAATCCAAGCGAGTCCTAACACAATATAGAAGTTGAAATATTAAATATTAAATGTTAAAACTGACTCACAAAGTACACTCAAAGTTTATTTTCACTAAAGAGAGCAAAATTCTTCGTAAAGTTAGAACTAAGATACCATTAGTCAATGACCATTTTCACCTGCGAATTTTAATTTTAAAATTTAAAATTCGTAGGATTTTTCAAACTGTTTATCGTTTGAATTTATATGTCTATGTTCGTGCGTGTGAGTGTCTCGCCAAATATTTTCGTGATTCCATAAATACTCATCAGATTAGCTGTAAAGTCAACTATAAATAAAAAGAAGGTATATATAAAATAAATTACTAGAACTGCTCCTCGTAAAACATAGGAAAACTTGTAGAAATAAAAAGAAGTTTTATCTATGAACACAAAAGGATGTCATACATAATAATTTATCAAATGCATTAGTTATACATAGAAATAAATTCAAAAACAACTTTAATCTAAAGAATGCCACAGTTATTAAAAGTAAAAGTAACTTACTGAGAAAGAAAATTCTCGAGAGTGCTGCTATCGTATCTTACCAAAATATAAATCTGCGCCCGAAATTTTTCCAATATTTTACTGCAAGCCAACATACATAACTATAAAGATGTTAAAGAAATTAAAATAAAATAGTGAAATTCATAACCTTATTTTATTTAAAATATATAATACATACATTAATCCAAAACTAAAATAAGTGAAATACTAATCTGCGTTAAAACAAATTCAAGAACATCGCTTACTTTCATTTATTGCACATTGATTTGTGTCACTTCGCGTACTCCATAGCTTGCCCGAGTTTTCGGCTAACCTGATAAATTTTGATGAACGTACTTAAATTTAAAAATTTTCAAAAAAAAAAAAAAAAAAATTTTTTTGCTTTTTATATAAATACTTGTTACAAAATAAAATCCTTGCAAAAACCTTGATAAATATATATGTGTATGTGTGTGTGTGTGTGTGTGTATGAAGAAATATAGTTTTAAGGTGTGCTATATTTATGGGGTAAAGTTCTCAATATCAGAGATGGAGCGTATGTAAATATAAATATAAAAGTGAACATTGAAGTCAACACTCAGAGGCGCAGAGGCGACAGGCTGTTTCATGCTGCACGCAATCATCAGGCCATCTCTCTCTCTCTCTCTCTCTCTATATATATATATATATATATATATATATATATAGAGAGAGAGAGAGAGAGAGAGAATGAGAGAGAGCGACAAATGTGATTGGAGTTGACAGAGAGAGACAGACGAATTAAACTTAGAAATAAAATTACCAGTCGTAATATATGCAGATATATTTCGACGCAAGTGTTCTTGCTATGATACATGTATATTAACTTACGCACACACAGGGTAAGATATCGCCTATATAATATATATATATATATATATATATATATATATATATATATATATATATATATATATATATATATATATATATATATATATATATACACACATATATATATATATGTATGCATGAAGATACTGACTAATGTGGGTGTTTTTAGCCTGCTTGAATGCCCTTAACAACGCTGCAAATCAAAAAAGAAAAGAGGTAGGTTAGTGAAAACTTCCCCAAATGTAAAACACGAACTGGTTCCCTCCTCACCTGCCTATGAGTAAACCTCAAGTCTTTTTTTTTTTTAGGATCAAAAGATGCCGTCTTTCATTCTTTCTTTCTACCAGAGCTAAATAGGAAGAGAGCAACACGTTCACACAAACACATCCTGCTGCGTGTCAAGCGGAAAAAAAAGAAGTCAAAAGCGCGAAGAGAAACAGTGAAATATTACAATCGTGCTGGACATTTTCGACATCTTGAGAGTGGGCGGCGCACCTCGGCTCTGTCTTTTTTTATTTTATTTTCTAATAGAGAGATTTGGGGGAGAAATCTTCTACTGGAAATACTACTCCTATCTGTAATAATAATAACAACAACAACAACAACAACAACAATAATAATAATAATAATAATAATAATAATAATAATAATAATAATAATAATAATAATAATAATAATAATAATAGTAATAATAAAATAATAATAATAATAATAATAATAGTAATAATAAAATAATAATAATAATAGTAATAGTAATAATTCCACCCCGGATTTATGCCCTACTAAGCTCCATAACGACCAATCAATGTTTGCCTCTACACACACCCGCGTGTATTTTATAAACAGGCTAGACAATGCGTAGTTGTGATTCTATCTATGTTTAATAAATATCTATTTATCGCTATTGCTTTTAAAAATATCCCACTATGCTTAATATCTATCTATCTATCTATCTATCTATCTATCTATCTATCTATCTATCTATCTATCTCTTGGTATATATGCATCTAGCTCAGTCTGTTCATTATCTATCTATCTATCTATCTATCTATCTATCTATCTATCTATCTATCTATCTATCTACATCGGCCACCTTTCATAGCTACATCGCTCGTATGAACATTACCATTTACCAGACTAAATTCAGTTTAGTATATTTGTTATTATCTTGCAGTTTTATTTGTGACAAAACTTTTAGGTGAGGGGTTATCTTTCCAACATTAAGTTCCTTTTTAATGCATTTTTTCGATTACTTTAGGATAGTCAGCCTCTTCTCATATCTTCCAACAGCTCACTCAGAGTAATAAAAAGAATACTTAAAAGCTAAGCATTTACAGTAATTTCAAATAACGTCATCACAATTGCTTAGAACTGCGTTTCCCTTTCAGTGTCTTAAATAAGAACTTCTCATCCACATTTTTTAAATTTAATAAGTTTACTTTTGTGTCTGTGTGTGTGTGTGAGTGAGAGAGAGGGAAAGAGAGAGAGAGTGTGTTTGTGTGTGTATGTGTGTGTGTGTGTGTGTGTGTGTGTGCGGTAATACGAAAACAATCCTGAACAATTCATTTATATTCTGGGAAATTTAGAATAGGCTCATCTGATTACTTCTTTGATCAGGTTGAAAATTAAGGATTTCGTAGTTTTAGGTAAAAGCCTGCTATTTATGCATTAGCCCATTAATGAATCTACCTTAATCTTCGGTAAATTTATAGATATCATATATAAATTCTATACAATTATCATATGTGGAACGGCAATTCGCGGTTTCACATATCCGCGGCTTCACATATCCGCAAGAATCAACACATGTTTCGTCTTCAAAACTTATTAAACTATACCCACGAAGAGTATTTTGAAAATATAACAAATGTATTAATTTGAATATTCTCGAAACCATCAACTTTTGAATCATGAGACGATTATTACTTGGAGATTCCACCGTGGTAGTGACCGCGTATAATGAGGTCACACTAACTGGACTTATATGCATTTTAAGTGTGTCTTCTAATTATGAACGTTTTTTTATACATGCATACATCAGGATTTCCCACTAGATGAGCATGGTACTATTTTGGTGGGGGCATGCATAGGATGTGCACCCTTCGGTTTAATATACCAACAGAATAAGGAGGCAATTCAAGAATGAGTTATTAACACTGAGTTGTTTTCTAGTGTATCTGAATGAGAGTGTTAATGTTAATACGTGTTAATACATACGATGCATATACAGAATGCATACAGAAAAATAGGAGGAGACTTAAGGCTTAAGCTGATTAAATTGGTGCCTAATAGAAAATCTATCTGTAACAAGCATGACGCACAAAGATTTTACTAACAGTCATTTTGGGATGAGCTCAAATTTCATTTTACATTATTATTTCATGATTAAAATGATCAAAGTATATTACAGAATAAGCTTTCATTTTATATTTCTACCTTTTAGTTCTTTATTATATGTTTTGAAACTATATATATATATATTTAAATGTCTTTTGTTTTTGTTTTTTAATTTTTCTCTTTCATGGACGCCATGGTCTTTGGAGGCTTGATTCGAGACCAAGTTAATGGCCTTTTAAGCTTCCTTCATGTGAATTGCAGTAAAATTTTGAATATGTAAGAATTAAATATTACAGGAGGTGCACCAGAATTTTAGAAATACCAAAGTGAGTCATGGAACAAAATCGTTTGGGAACCACTGGTTTAAAAAAAGCGAATCATCTACTGAAATACGGATATCTAATAAAAATAACGTTTAAAGAATTTTGGAAATGAAAATAAAAGAAATTTCAACAGTTATAGCAAATTTCTTTCATTCTTTAATATCAATACACGGATTTTGTTAGAAATTAGCAGACATAATGTCTGTAATTTATTCAATCAGACATGCCTAAAAGAGAATTTGCTACATAAATACACAAATATATATATATATATATATATATATATATATATATATATATATATATAATTGCTGGCTAAACGTATTTAAGGATACCCGTCGACTAGGGCGGCTAGACAATCACTATTGCAGACGCTAGCTCAGGCACATTTGTGTTTGTTCAACACACACAGAGCCAACCTGTGGTTTATCATGCAACTATGCTGATCTGACCTTAGTTACAGTTTCTTAGAGAGAGGGTGTTATCTAGCGTGATCAACAATTTGAACAAGGCCAGAACACTTAAACCCTCGGTCACGATGACTTGTCACTTCGTGTTAGCACAGCTATCGACGGCCCGTAGTGTTCCGTCTACCCAATTTCACTAACAAAGCTTCGGTCAACCTCGTGGTATGGTTTTCAGGCACTTTCCAAAGTTACCGCCCACTTGGATCGTCCTCCACCTCAGACCGATAATACCAGGAAGTCTCCGCCCTGATAAATCAACCGTGCCCGTGGCCGAGTGGTTAGAACATTCGCTTTCAGACCATTAAATCCCGGTTCGAATCCCACCACTCTTGATACGCACACACAGATATATATGTGTGAGTTGGACTTATATATAATATAAAAATTTTCGAATGATGTCAATCGAATTACGAAAGAGTACTGACGAATTTCGTGCTTGACGAAAAAGGTCTTAAGAATTCCTGATGTTTGGTCAGCATCCAATTTGTATATTAATAGAATTTGGTAAGGAGATTTGGTGACTATAATTTATAAAGCCTCCGTATTAGAACCAGAAAACATTAAAAGTTGATTTTTCGTGTTTTCTTTGTCACTATGTAAATGATAACTTATTTAGGCTAATGCATAAATAGCAGGCTTTTACCTAAAACTACGAAATCCCTAATTTTCAACCTGATCAAAGAAGTAATCAGATGAGCCTATTCTAAATTACCAGAATATAAATGAATTGTTCAGGATTGTTTTCGTATTACCGCACACACACACACACACACACACACACACACTCTCTCTCTCTCTCTTTCCCTCTCTCTCTCACTCACACACACACACACACACACAGACACAAAAGTAAACTTATTAAATTTAAAAAATGTGGATGAGAAGTTCTTATTTAAGACACTGAAAGGGAAACGCAGTTCTAAGCAATTGTGATGACGTTATTTGAAATTACTGTAAATGCTTAGCTTTTAAGTATTCTTTTTATTACTCTGAGTGAGCTGTTGGAAGATATGAGAAGAGGATGACTATCCTAAAGTAATCGAAAAAATGCATTAAAAAGGAACTTAATGTTGGAAAGATAACCTCTCACCTAAAAGTTTTGTCACAAATAAAACTGCAAGATAATAACAAATATACTAAACTGAATTTAGTCTGGTAAATGGTAATGTTCATACGAGCGATGTAGCTATGAAAGGTGGCCGATGTAGATAGATAGATAGATAGATAGATAGATAGATAATGAACAGACTGAGCTAGATGCATATATACCAAGAGATAGATAGATAGATAGATAGATAGATAGATAGATAGATAGATAGATAGATAGATAGATAGATAGGTGGTAATGTTCACACAATCATACTGAATTTGATATATGTTTCTTCATATTATTTTGTTTTTCTTCTGAATTTATAAAGATTCACTTAACATTGTTATTTTGTGATTTTTTTAAATAACCATAAACAATTTTAAAATTATTATTAGTCCCTTATTAATTAAAAAGCCTGATTTACATTTTAGCCAATCTCTGACGGGTAAAGATTGATAGCATTTACATATCAGGGTTGGCATCTGGTCGAGTTTAAATACTATTTTCAATATGTCTTTAAACTGAAAAAGAGTTATTTGCATGGGCGGCACAAGGCGAGCCAAACGAAAGTGAACTTTCTTTTTCTTTTCCTCGCGAACAGCTGTTCGTTATTCTTTGAATGTTTACCAAAATTTGCAAGAGTGTCAAAATGCAAAGTTGAAGGGAAAAATAAACAGAAAGCGGAAGTTCCTCGTTTAAACTCCTGTTAATTTTGGTTCGCTTAATTACTTTGCCAACGATAAATTCTTCATCCCAGGGGTTACTTCTATCACGTCTTACTCTATATAAAACAGGATTACGCCTAGATCACAAAGACTGTGAGCGTCCTGGATATGACGATAAACTACATACAACAACTGATCACAAGGTTTTGAGGAGCATGGAAGCACCTCTTAATTGCTGATGTACACAGGTCCACCCTGACCCGTGGTGGTAACACCCGTTAGGGTTCCAACTATGGGCCAATAGTTAACACCCAAACTGGAGTGAAAACACTATGAACGTGTAAAAATAGGTTTTAATACCATCAATACATTTTTGTAAAAAATTATTACTAACAATGAATTTTTGAAGAAAATAATTATTACCATCAATACATTTTTGAAAAAATATTACCATCAATACATTTTTTGAAAAAAATATTACTATCAATATATTTTTGGAAAAAATATTACCGGCAACACATTTTTGAAAAAAATATTACCAGCAATAAAAATCTTGTCGGCATTAAATAACCCATTGTGGTTGATATGCCGTAAAACAAATCAAATCAAATCAAAGACTGTGAACATTAAGCCAATTGTTTGCTTGTGATGGCTGTACACTCGTTCCTCACTATACGCGGTGAATTGATTAGAAAACCTCTCATAAATACCAAAATGACCAAGTCATATAAAATGGCAAAGTATTTGCATATAACCTAAGCACGTCGTGCCGCATACATTGAATCATGAATTGGGCACCTCGAAGTGGTGTAATGGTTAGCAAGCTTGTCTCGCTAGAACAATTACGACTGCGTAGTGAGTTCGATCCTCAATGGGTGCCCCATATTTTCGACCTTGTGCCACGTCTATGCTACGCTTGGAAAATAACTACATTGAATCATGAATTACTTGATACAATGTAAATAGTTTTATACTGAAAGTATGAACAAAGATTTCGACTGAAAATCTATACCTTTGAAGGGAAAAAGCCTTGTTTAAAAGTCAAAATATTTGTGCCCAGTGTCTATTCCACGGGGGGGGGACAGAAGGGGCCAATGCCCCCTACCCAGAATTTTTGTTGCCCTTTTCTAAGTTTTGTAGAGGAAAAAAATCAGAGCAGACAAATTACACTGCTTGAATTTGCCTCCTCTCCGCAGAAAAATCTTGCCCCCCCCCCAAGTTCCCCGCCCACGCACACTTTCAGACTTCCAGAATCGCCATTGGTTTTCAGTTGTTGTTTTCTACACTACCCGTTAAATAAGCAACTCAGAACTGAAAACTTTTGATATGGTCCGACTGACTTCACTTTTTATTAAAAAGGGAAGATATCTTCTGTTGTGTTGCTGGATGTACTTATCTATGTCAAAGAAGAACGAACCCTTATGCCTTTCCTTACTATTGGAAAAAAAGTAGATGTAAAACATGACCAATGAATTACTAGTAGATTGATAGTTTGATACGTGACATGTGAAGACGCATGACTGCCAGTGGCGTTTCTACGAGGGACCAGAAAGGGCCAATTCCCCACAAAATAAATTTTGGCTGGCCTCTTGGTTGCCCCTCCCACTTTTCTAAGTTTTGTAGAGGAAAAAAATCAGAGCAGACAAATTAAAGTGTTCTGCTAGTATTGACGTTAGTATTAACGCTTTGATTTTGTTTTGAAGTTAATCTCTCTTGTGGTTCACCATCTTGAGAGTGGAAAAGAGGCCAAGAATTGATTAGAACTCCACTACTATGAATGAAAAGCTATTCCGCTTAATTTAGTTAAGTAACATATTTATACTAAAACTCATTCCTAAATTGTGTATACAATAGTGGTGTAGTATGAAAATAAAGACGCAGAAAAATCTCGCTCCCCCATCCCAAGTGCCCCCCCCCCCACTTTCAGATTACCAGAATCGACACTTTTTGTGGCATAACTAAAAGAAAGATTGGAAAATATTTTCTTATAAAAATTGATTCTGTTCACTTTATAGAACCGGAGATATCTATGAAAAGTAATTGTGTCGAAAAGTTGTTTTTTCTATAAACAAACATCGAAATTATTTCCATTAGAAAGTTTTTTACGCGAAAAACACTTTGATTTAAAAATAAAATCTACAAAAAATTAACGAATTATTGAATGTTTATAACTTTTTCGTTATTATTTGTAAAATGATGACATTTTTAATAGGTTTCAAAATTCTGCAAAAAAGGGTCCACACAACATAAATAGCAAACGGATGTGAGGTGATAAGTGCTTAGTCAATGTACACCATTGTAAAAATTAATTGAAACAAAACAAATAATTCCATTATTATTTACTTTTTTTCATATTTTTCCAATGAAACATGACCCACTTCACATGTTAGAACTTCGTATGTCCATTCCACGAAGTGTTTCCGTGCAGATTGACCACAGATTGGATTTAAATCAGGAGAGTTTCCTGGTCAGTCTATAGTACTTTGATTTGCTCATTGGCCAGTGTGTTCGTGCAGCGTTAAAATGTCTATACGCTTCCTTGGTGTAACGCCCATCGCAGACAATGGCGATAGGACAACTAATCGACAGTCGAGACAATAGTGCCTGGGCGTGATAAAAATTCTGATGCAATTACGGATGACGCAATATTTTTCAAGGCCAAACAAATTTCATCATACACCCCGAAAATAGATTCATATTACTGCACATCACTGTAAATGACCTAATCTGAGGAATAAATAGAAATCGATTACACCGTGTAACTCCTGTGGGTCTAAAACTGACGATATATTGAAAGAAAGGAAACTAAAGCGCCTGTTTCAATTAATTTGCACGAGGGTGTATACTGGAGAGATTGAGGATGTATGAAATGACAGATGAATATATCAGTGTATGACTATAAAGCACTTCATTTGCGTGGATTCGCTGTAATGCTTGGCACGTGGCAATTTCAAGTTGTACATTTGCGAATTTTTCTAGAATCTTTCGAGTATTTTCGAATGCGAAAACCGCGGATAAAAAGGTCTGTCATTATTGCTAATAAACGTTAAGTACTGCGAAATTGTGTCATCAATAGATCTAAGCAATTATTATCACAATTCAGTCCATCATTTCTGTGGCGTTTTTAAGAATATTTTCTTTGTTTTTGCAGTGTTCATAAACCCCAATATCAATGTCTGCGTCTCAATCATGTGAAGGGAACTTTTTTCTTTATCTGATCTGTTCAAAGTTGATGTCAGAATAGATGCAACATTTTTAAGACTAACTTCTCAAAGATTTTAGATGTTAAAGATATGCAAATAAGACACAAATATGATTGCATTTCATTTTATATTGATTGAAATGCCGCATAGAAAACAAACATTAAAACTTCAGATCAACATTGTTTACGGAAATAGCTGATTTGCATAGATCCTTATAATAATCATGTCCATTATCCAATTACAATGCCCTCAGTTGCAAATTCAAGCCTCCTTACTCAACTGTCTTTGCTTCTTCTTTTTTTTTCCCTCTCTCTTTCTCTTGCCATCATTTTATTCCCATTTAATTACCACAATCCAAGCATTTGTTCATATTTAATGAAGAAGCAATTGACGGCCAGCATTGTGTTTCAACGGAAGGGAAAATCAGACATTTGTCTGTCGGACTGTCTATTCTTCTTTGTCAGAGTGTTCCTATCTATCTATCTATCTATCTAGTTGCGACTGTACACATCTATATATAGTTACTTTCCGCTAGATTGTTCTAGTTCAACGTGCCATGCCTCTTCCCGATGTCTCGGTTATTTCCCTTTAACTCAACACTCCAAGTTTTTGTTGTTGTTGTTGTTGTTCCCTACTGCTGTAGCCTGGTACTGAACTAACAACTCTTTGTGTCTAGTTACTAGAACTAACCAACGCTTTTATCTCCTGGTGAATTTATCTACCCTAGTGGACGAAATAAAGGGTTCGTTGCGAAATTCCTATCCACCCGAAGAAAGCCGAAGCGTGCAACGACCGAAACATTGTGAATATGGCAATGAAGATGAGGATAGCAGTCCGAATAATGTAAACAATGTAAATTATTAGAGCTATAGACTGCTATCTGTCTATCTATCTATCTCCGTTTATTCATATCTATCAATCCGGTAATGAAATTATAGATAATCCTGAAAATAAAACGAATAATCGATATTCTACTTGAAATTTTATAAATTTGTAACATTGAAATGCAGATGGACAAATGAAAAAATAATCGAATTGATAAAAATGCCCGAGCGAGAGCTTGCTTAATAAATGCAAAAAATAAACAAGAAAATTAAAGGGATTTTTTTAATGTATCTACAAAATCACATAGAACTGTACCAAAGAACAGAAACCACTTTATTTGAGAACTTTCAACAAGAGTAACACTTAAAATTGATATCACATGTAACTCGAAGACAAAATAATGACATAAGATGACGTTACCAAAAACAAAAGATTAGGAAGTAAGCCCCTGTCACTACTGGAAAGAGCTATAACTGTTAGGGAGAACGATAAGTCTATTTTCCTGAAAGGTTTTTTAGAAAATGGTTTTATAAATTTCCTTCGAAAGTAACATTGGCTGCTCTGTCAATAAATGCGAAAGGTTTCCTTATAAGGAAACGGTTAATTAATTAATCTATCTATCTATCTATTTATCTATCTATCTATCTATCTGTTTCAGTTTGTTCCTATCTATCTATCTATCTATCTATCTATCTATCTATCTATCTATCTATCTTATTGAAATGTTTGTCTGTTTTTAGGGTAACTGGTATTGTACGAATTAAGGCAACCAGTTCATATTTATCTATCTATCTATCTATCTATCTATCTATCTATCTATCTATCTGTCTATCTATCTATCTATCTATCTATCTATGGGTGTGTGGGTGTGTTAAGAACTAGCAGATTTGCATTCTATATTTACTGCATATGTACGCACGCAAACGAGTGTTCATGTTAGTCGCACTCATTCACAATTTCAAATGAATCTAAGTTTCTCACACTTATCACTCTACACAGGGTATTGTCGCGATGTGAATCATAAATTGCATTGTACATTAAATAATTTATTGAAAAGTATTTGATTTTTTTACATTTTCTTTGAACGGTGACTATTATAATGTCAAGTAGTTTGATTGATAGAAATTTGTAATATGATATTGAGTAAAAATAATCGGAAAAACAACTCCTCTGCGTCTAGACGCTCTGCTTTCACGTAATCAACGACGTTCATATTGTCCCATTTTTTTTACTTTCGACAGATTGCGCGTATGTTTGTGTGTGTGTGTGGGGGGTGAATACGTGTGGGGTGAGAATTTTCTCGCACGTACGCTCTTTGACATGCATATGTAATGCATAAATTCCGTTTGATATTTATCCCATTGCCTTCACAAACAGAAGAACAGACCTGAAAATGTAAAAGACGAAACGATTACATTTTTAAGAGGATTAAATTACACGGGTTGAACCAGACAAGCTGTCTTTAAGGGAAGATCTTTCTTCAGCCTTACAGATCTCGATAAATGCTGAGGCTTTGACCGTTATGACCATTAAAATGATGATTTTAGCATGTGAATCAGGGCTATCGCAGGTATACGATTTCACGGTTCTTGTGCAGGAGATGGGTTTCCATTGGTTCAAATCCGGACTCTTTGGTTATGGAAGCGACACTTCTACCGCAAGTACACGCAGGGAGGGTAATAATCGTGGTGTGTGTCGCCTGTCTTCTCACACTTTGTGGGTATATGTGAAGGGAAGAAACAGACACCTTCAAAAATCACTCTCCCGGCTTTTATTCTTCCCAGTTCTATCCCAACACCCTCCAGACCAACTGTTTATGTAACAAATAACCCCAGCATTAAAACAGCCATTAAATACCAAAGCCGCTTGACGCGCCTGATTTACCCTCCGATCGTGCCGACAACCCGTTATCGTTACACGCTTACTTTTCAATTATTCCCCCCCCCTTTTCTTTTTCTTTTTTTTCCGCTTGTTTCTTCTCTCGAAGTTTCAGCCCATTTTCAATTCAGTTTTCTTTTTTTTTCTTTTTAATTTTTTCCCCTTTATTTCCCTCTCTTTACTTCTACAATTCCACCCTTTGCTTCTTATTACACTTTTCTTTTTCTCTCTTCACTTCCTATTCGTTTTCTCTCAATTTCATTTTTCTTTCTTTCTCATCATCTTTATTTTAATATTTTCTCGCTTGCTGACAAGAAACTTAATATTTCTTTTTTTTTATACCTCCCGAAATGCTTTTTCTCTTTCTTTTTCTGCTTTCTATCTTTCAAAAAAAAAAAAAAAAAAAGATTAGGGAGTCAATACTGGAAAGAGCTATAACAGCTAATGAACACGAGAAGCCTAATTTCACCGAAATTTTTTTTTTTTTTTTAAAGAAAAGAATTTTATAAAATTCCATCGAAAGTAGCACTTGCTGCTCTGTCAATAAATGCGGAAGGTTTCCTTATAAGGAAATAGTTATTATTACCATTATCATCTATCAGCCAGTTCATATCTATCTATCTATCTATCTATTGGTATATATGCATTTTCTATCTATTTTTCTATCTCTTTATTGGTATATATGCATTTTCTATCTATTTTTCTATCTCTTTATTGGTATATATGCATTTTCTATCTATCTATCTATCTATCTATCTATCTATCTATCTATCTATCTATCTATTTTTTTTCTTTTTCCGCTTGTTTCGTCTCTTGAAGTTTCATCCCATTTTCAACCCAGTTTTCTTTTTCTTCTTTTAAATTATTTTATATTATTTATTTATCGGCCAGGTTATTTAGTAGGACATTCGCTGATGAAGAGAAACGAGGTTATTCAATCAAAAGTTAGAATGCTCTAATAAAGACAGAAAAAATTTGAAAAATAATTAAAAATTACTTTGTTCTTTCCTCTTAATAAAAACATAAATGTTTAGACGATAAAATTTTGTTTTCAAGTTTAAGGTCGTTATTATCCTGCTATGCTCATTTTCCAGCGATCTCATGTTGGTACCTACACTGTCATCTATCAACCCGTTCATATCTATCTATCTATCTATCTATCTATCTATCTATTTATCTATCTATCTCTTTTTTTCTTTTTTCCGCTTATTTCGTCTATCAAAGTTTCATCCAATTTTCAACCCAGTTTTCTTTTTCTTCTTTTTTCTTTTAAATTATTTCTGTTTTATTTTTCCTTTTATTTATTCTACAATTCAACTCTTGTTTCTTTTACACTTTTTCCTTTCTTCATTTCATATTCGTTTGCTCCCAATTTCATTTTTCTTTTCCTCCCATCATCTTTATTTTAGTATTTTCTCTCTTGCTGACAAGAAACGAAATATTTCTTTCCTTTTCTTATACTTTCTAAAATTCTTTTTCTCTTTCTTTCTTTTTCTTTCTTTCTATCTTTCTTCTCGTTTGCCTTTTCTCTCGTCTTTCCTTTCTTATTTTTCCTGTTTGATTCTCGCAACTTTTTCATTTTTTTTTCTCATTTTTCCTTTACTTTTCTTCGGGTTTTCTTACACTTCTTTCTTTTAATCTGACCAAATCTTTTTCTCCTTTTTGCATATGTGTGTGAGTATATGATGTGTGTGTGTATATGATGTGTGTGAGTATATGATGTGTGTGTGTGTATATGATGTGTGTGTGTATATGATGTGTGTGTGTATATGATGTGTGTGAGTATATGATGTGTGTATATGATTTGTGTGTGTATATGACGTGTGTGTGTGTATATGATGTGTGTGAGTATATGATGATTCACGTCCAACAAATGTTTCTTCTCCCATCATTCCATAATCCAAAATCTAGTCCTATATTTTGCCCTCACATTTCCACAATTATAGCTCGGACGCAAGTCGACACGTTGCGGTATATTTTCGTTCAATTGCTTACACCAAAATTAACATTTTTTCTTTTGTCAAACAAATCTAAGTCTTAAATGCAAACAAAAATACATTGACTATCATCTTTCAGAAAAAAAACTAGAAGCATTTCGAAAGATATATTCACAACTTTAATAGTTGAAAACTAGTGAAAACAAAACTTTAAATTGTAGCAAGTTAACAGTCAAAACTAGTTTCTTGTCCGTTTCCGGAATTTTGGGCTTAAATGTGAATTTCCTTCATGAAACAACTTTTATCGGCGTTAAATGATCGGGAACTTGGTTCGTTTTTGCGTTCTGGGGCCTTTGCTTGCAATTTAGAAAAAATACTTTGCATGCTAAACATATGGCGTCGATAATGATTTTATATTGCCAACAGTATTCAAATGAACATTCATGCACCAATGTACAAGTTCCTGTATGGCTACGTTGGATCGACACATTTAAAGCTAGCAATAAATATAGCCCCAACAGGCACTTTCTCTAACATTACAAATCCGTATACGAAGTGATATTATGAGAAGAACTGCTGAGAGACTTAATAGCTTTCTGTATTGTTTAATAATGAGAGCAAGTTCTACCTTCATGCAAGTACGCATGTGACCAGAAAGATTTTAAGGTAAGGTGATTTTTTATGCAGCAGAAGGTGGAATGTTAATAAAAAAAAAAATCTTATGGTGAAGATTTTTAACTAAAACATCTCATCTCGTCGTCATTGTTTCTGTCGTTTTTGTTATAGAATTTGTATTGTCGTTTTGACTCCTATTTGCGCAGTAAGTAGTAAATATAAGTAAATATAAGTGTAATTAAATATCAACTTTGTTATTTGCTTCGTTTAGTACAAGGTTAGAACTATAGGGCACTCAGTGAGAATGGATCGCACTACAATAACAACGGCTTGCGAAACTAACTTGTGAGCCGCTACTAATCTCTATAGGTGTCTTTTATAAAAATGATTTTTAAACGAACGAATCAGAAGAAGTCTAAACTTGTTTTTATATTTTTAAAACTTGCAATGTTTGTTTTCTTGAAAATATCTTTGTCAAAAAACAAACAAAAATCTCCCAAAAGATATTTTTCTTCTCTTTTACAGTATACTATAAGGCGAGTATTCATGACAATATAACTGAATTGTGTTTCTATGACCGGGTGTTAGTCAGGGGCATTTAAACGTTTTCCTCAGATTATATTTTTACTTAGTATGATAAATGCAGCCAGGCTCAACTCCTTGAAATTTCGGTTTCATCTACCATGTTTATATATCACTAAACTTAGTATTTGCAGCAGATTATATTAAAAGTTAGAATGAAGTTTCTTTCTAAATGAACCTCTTCGACACTAGGGTGCGCTATAAAATGGTCGAATAATAATAATAATAATAATAATAATAATAATAATAATAATAATAATAATAATAATAATAATAATAATAATAATATGACCATTACTTACAGGAAGGTAGAACTTGTTCTCGTTATTAAACAATATAGAAAACTATTAAGTCTCCCAGCAGTACTTCTCATAATACCACTCGAGTCGTATGTAATGTTAGAGAAAGTCTGACCTAAGGCATATGTGCCTGTTGGGGCTATATTTACTGCTAGCTTTAAATGCGTCGATACAACGTAGCCATGCAGGAACTTGTACACTGGTGCATGAATGTTCATTTGAACACTGTCGAATCATCATTGACGCCATATGTCTAACATGTAAAGTAATTTTTTAACTTACGCGCACCCCACAACATGATGCCATGGGTTGTGCTTGGGTTGTGGGCAAATACACTCTCGGAAATGTCGCTACTCAAGTCAATTTCTGAGAGTGTTTTTGCTCACAACCCATGCACAACCCATGGTATCATGTTGTGGGGTGCGCGTAAGTTCAAACTCTCGTTCGCCTTTGATATTTGTAGAGGGAATGTTCAACAGCACCACTGTATGTCCAGAACTTTCGTTCAACCCGTTCTACTACCGGGGTCCTGCGTCAGCACGGGAAGGGATATGCTGTTCTGGCAATGTAATGCCCGCCCACATAATGACTGTGCTACTCAACTAAAATTTTCGTCAAATAACCTTATGTATGGGACATGATAGGACAATAATGATTGCTGAGATAATCCACCTGAAGCTGTACTGGATCAACAGCTGCAAGAAACTCCGAATAATCAATCGCAGTACCTTGTGATCATACGAAAGTAATGTCATGTGTTAAATCTCAAAGAAGGAGGAGGGGGGAGAAATATATTAACACGGTGTCTGAATACACAGGCACACACACGCAAATATATATATATATATATATATATATATATATATATATATATATATATATATATATATATATAAAGAAAGAAAGGAAAGAAAGAAAAATTAAGTATCCACGGTTCTTAGCTTTTACTTTTAAAAAAATTGCTCGATACAACGGAGAGAAAAATATCATTATATTATTTTTACTATAATATTTACATCGTTACACAAAAAAAAATTCTGTGTTTCAGAGCTTAAAATTGCTCCTGATCAGGCGATGTTAGGTAACTTAACATCGCATGACGTGGAACAGTTTTAGGCTCCGAAACACAGAATGTTTTTGTGTAGCGATGTAAATATTATAATAAAAATATCATATATATATATATATATATATATATATATATATGTATGTGTGTGTGTGCACGCGTGTGTGTGTGTGCACGCGTGTGTGTGTGTGTCTATATATATATATATATATATATATATATATATATATATATTGAGGAATCATTGAGCCGAGTTCGAATTCCAGTCGAATCCATTACATTCACTTACGTGCTAATATCCTTGGGAAAGCCTTGGATGGCATCGGTCTAGGAGAAAGACCGGTCTAGGAGAAAGACAACTCTGAGTTCAAAACATGCGGAGGGTCGTTTGGGGACCTTGTGGCACATAGTGCACCAGGTCTCTGTAATCGGCCCTTCCAAAAATGTGGATGGTCCCGAATGAAACCGTCACCGCTATAATCAAATCATAGAGAGAGAAGAAAAACTGATTTATTTTAACCCGTACGCATATTGATCAAAATATATTGATTTATTGACTGTAATGCAACTTTATTAATCCTTCCATCATGAGTATTGGTAATTTCATTTTCTGCCGGGAACACTCACACACACACCCTATTTCTTTTATTTATTTATAGACGTTAATGTGGTTATTGGGCTGACCTCCTCCGGTCTAACACATACATTATATATATATATATATATATATATATATATATATATATATATATATATATATATATATATATATATATATATATATATATATATATATATATATATAGAGAGAGAGAGAGAGAGAGAGAGAGAGAACTTTTATTAAAGACCAAAGAAAGGTCGTTTTAAGGATATTTTAATCTCTCTGTTTATGCCAGTTAATTAGCAAGATAATCGAGGTTGTATAAGTCCAAATTCTTTGGACTTTCTACATTCTCAAGCCATTATAAAAGAAAGAATATATTTATATTTATTTATTTTATGTTCTTGGCCCAACTTTTTCTCAAGATCTGACAAAATGACCAAGCATCAAATCAAAAAAAACTTCATGGTCAGAATGAGATCTATCTATCTATCTATCTATCTATCTATCTATCTATCTATCTATCTATCTATCTATATGTCTGTCAGTTGTTCACATTTTAAGTATGTAACTCATAATTTTATGGTTTATGAACCTTTATTTGCTTTTTAACAAAAAAAAAAGAAGAAAAGTTATTCATTTCTTTAAGATTATTAGCAATTTAAGAAATCTTTCAGAGGAACAGGGAAAAATATATAAATATTAAATCACTCTCATATATATTTCTTTCATCCAACCGCACCTACATATGGGGACGGTGTATATATATTTATTTGTAGATCTGTTTTGTGTGTTTCTACTTTTCTATATTCTAATACGAAAATTTAAGTAATCAAACGATAATAAAAATATGCATATTTGCATTCGCTTAAATTTGTGCACATTGGTAAAACTGTACACTGACCCTAACGAAGTTTAGCTTTATACAGAATAGCATTGAATGGAGTGCGGATGGATTAGGTGCTTGCTTTCCTTGAAAAGTAACTCAACGAGCAAAATTCTGGCTTTTAATCTAACCGTGGCCGGACATTTGGACAACGGATAATTTGCCGGAAAACATTTGACGGAACGAACATTTGACTGAATGGACATTTCACGGAAAAAGTATAAGTAAAAATAGTAGCAAGCAATACTTTAAGTATTTTAATTATTAGTATTATAAGGTAGAATAGGACTAATAATTACCACTGAATTTTAAGTGATTAAATTACTAAATCTAAAGTTAAAAGTTTCTTATTTCAATATTTGTTTATTGAAATTAGTATTTTAAAAAGTATTTGAGTGTATTTGGATAAAAAGTAGCACTTTATTATTTAAATTCGTATTTAACAGTAAGATAAAAGCTTGTTCATCCCTTTAAGATAAAGGTTATTAAAAGCGAAATTGAAAGATCTTTCGTATCGTAAAAGCTTAAGAATTTTGCTGTTGTAAAATGTGCTTTTTTTAAAAATACTTATCATCTTACAGTAATACTTGAAATAAACTATAATATATACAGAACAGATTTTTTAAAAACCCTGTAAAAAACCCCGAAAAACGATAAAGAGTGTGATATACATGTAAGTACGCCACTACATTTTCGGCTAAATGTCCATTCCGTTAAATGTCCGTCGGCCAAATATCCATTCGGCCAAATGTCCCTCAATCAAATGTTTGTCGGTCAAATATCCCCCAAGAAGGGAAGACCTGGTAGCTGCGTATTTCTCACTGTTGCAAATCGTTAGCGTTTGGAAATCAGATTTGCTAGGCAAACCAACAGCGAAGCATTTAGGAAATTTGCGCAACACAAACTTATTTTTAATTTGGCCCTCTGATAGACTAAGCTAAGTTTAGCAAATATCATTTGACTGAAGCTAAGAATCTGATGATAAATAGTCAGTAATGGGATTTGAAACTGCACCCAATTTAGCCAGGTTCATTGCATGCATAAAGGTCTAAATTAGGGTTTCCAAAAATTGCTTGCCCCATGCACCACTTTCACCACTTGTCAGAATGCCATCCCCCCAACTCCTTTTCAAGGTGACAGACCTGACAGGCAAAATTCTATAATTGCTCTCCTCCACCCCCTACTTTTAAACGTGACAGACCAGATAGGCGAAATTCTATAATTGCTGTCCTCCACCTCCAACAATTCAAGGTGACAGACCTGACAGGCGAAATTCTATAATTGCTCTCCTCCACCCCCTACTTTTCAAGGTGACAGACCAGACAGGCGAAATTCTATAATTGCTCTCCTCCACCCCCTACTTTTCAAGGTGAGAGAACAGATAGGCGAAATTCTATAATAGCTCTCCTCCACCCCCTACTTTTCAAGGTGACAGACCAGACAGGCGAAATTCTATAATTGCTCTCCTCCACCCCCTACTTTTAAACATGACAGACCAGATAGGCGAAATTCTATAATTGCTCTCCTCCACCTCCTACTTTTCAAGGTGACAGACCTGACAGGCGAAATTCTATAATTGCTCTCCTCCAGCCTCTACTTTTCAAGGTGACAGACCTGACAGGCGAAATTCTATAACTGCTCTCCTCCACCCTCTACTTTTAAAGATGACAGACCAGATAGGCGAAATTCTATAATTGCTCTCCTCCACCCTCTACTTTTCAAGGTGAGAGAACAGATAGGTGAAATTCTATAATTGCTCTCCTCCACCCCCTACTTTTCAAGGTGACAGACCTGACAGGCGAAATTCTATAATTGCTCTCCTCCACACTCTACTTTTAAAGATGACAGACCAGATAGGCGAAATTCTATAATTGCTCTCCTCCACACTCTACTTTTCAATGTGACAGACCAGATAGGTGAAATTCTATAATTGCTCCCCTCCACCCTCTAATTTTAAAGGTGACAGTCCAGACAGGCGAAATTCTATAATTGATCTCCTCCACACTCTACTTTTAAAGTTGACAGACCAGACAGGCGAAATTCTATAATTCCTCTCCTCCACTCCCTATTTTCAAAGGTGACAGACCAGATAGGCGAAATTCTATAATTGCTCTCCTCCACCCACTACTTTTGAACGTGACAGAGCAGATAGGCGAAATTCTATAATTGCTCTCCTCCACCCTCTACTTTTCAAGGTGACAGACCAGACCGGCGAAATTCTATAATTGCTTTCCTCCACCCTCTCCTTATAAAGGTGACAGACCGGATAGGTGAAATTCTATAATTGCTCTCCTCCACAACTACTTTTAAACGTGACAGACCAGATAGGCAAACTTCTATCATTGCTCTCCTCCACCCTCTACTTTACAAGGTGACAGACCAGATAGGCGAAATTCTTTAATTGCTCTCCTCCACCCTCAACTTTTAAAGGTGATAGAACAGATAGGCGAAATTCTATAATTGTTCTCCTCCACCCTCTACTTTGAAAGGTGAGACCAGATAGGGGAAATTCTATATTTGCTCTCCTCCACCTCTACTTTTAAAGGTGACAGACTTGATAGGCGCAATTCTATAATTGCTCTCCTCCACCTTCTACTTTTAAAGGTGATAGACCAGAGAGGCGAAATTCTATAAATGCTCTCCTCCACCCTGTACTTTGAAAGTTGACAGACCAGATAGGAGAAATTCTATAATTGCTCTCCTCCACCCTCTACTTTTAAATCTGACAGACCAGATAGGCGAAATTCTACTTTTCAAGGTGACATTGAAAATACAAAATTCATTCACTGGGTGTGAATGTCTCCCCTGTTGAGAACCCCTGGTCTAAATGTAATATCTATACGGCTGTCAAACATTTTTTTGTTATTTAGAACGATTAATCGAATTTACTGTTTAACAATAGGATACTGCTATTTCTTTTTCCTTTCTTTCTTTTTTTGGTCTTTCCTTCCCACCTTTTTTCCCGCCTCTCTCTCTCCCTCTCCCTCTTTTTCTCTCAGCACGTGCTTGCTCCGGAATAGTCTTCTTTTATTCAGATCAACCGCAGAATCATCTGAATAGTCGGGGAGTGCATATTTAGACAAGGTGTTCGCGCTTATACGTGTCAATGTCACTTTTGTGCTTTTCATACGAGACGGTTCATTTGTCACCACCAGAGACAAACTCAGATCCAGTCACCAGTGACTAAATGTCCGTTGTCTAGATGTCCGAGTACCTAATCCAACCACGACGACTGGTGTTCGAAGGAAACAACTTCATCCATTCAAACGCACATTCTCATAATGATACGTCAAGTCGGTGTGTACATATTTTCAGGCTTATTTTAATATTCCAGAACGATTTAGAATAAGTCTAATTATGCTTATCTCGCAGACCATTACTAGTGAATCAGATGAAATATCTGCGCAAATGTAAGATAGAACGGGAACAATAAATGGTAGAAATATTGTGTTTGTTCATTTTGATACATTTATGCTTCCAAAATCATAAATTTCTCTAAACTATTTGAGGTCACTAACATTAGTACTATCAGACGAGGAAAAGAATATGTTGCGCCAGCATCTCAATGAAACTTGCACTAACTCTCAGAGAATTAGAAGCAAAATGCGAACTTTTGCTGATTAATCTGTAACCATACCCTAAGGCAGGGGTCGGCAACCTACGGAATGCGTGTCACGCGTGCCACGCCAAGCAATTTTCAATGGCACAAAAAGCCGCAACAATGACATCACGAAGTCGGAACCAATAACTACTACAACACAAAGAAGATATTTAGTTGTTTCAAAACTGCTCACTCGTTGGACTCCCATTAATAAAAAAAACTTTAAAATCTTTTAAAAACAGTTTATTTCTATTAATGTGGTTTATATATTATTTTATATATTACTGTATAAAATATATTGTAGAACAGGTATATTGACCTTTACTTGTATAAAATACGTATGCTGCTGGCACACTGAATGATTTTAAAACCCTAAGTTAACAAAAGGTTGCCGACCCCTGCTCTAAGGTACGGGTTCTCAAATTCGTTCACGTAATATTAACAGAGAAAACATTAGGTGCCATGTGTTTGGCTAAATAGAAAAAAAGCGGTAATACCTGGAAAATCTTAAAAATTATATTCTGCATCAGGTACAACGTTTCATAAGAAAAAAAAGGTTAATTTGCAGTATGACACCCGCACTCAGATTGCATTAAAAATTTCCAAAAATACTTACATTTATGCATAATTGTACATGCTCCATTCGAATCTGGCTTGATAAAATCTACCGTTTTGAAATTATCGACAGTGAAATTTGGGATTCAATCGCGTCGTTGGCGGCCGCCATTACTCGCGTTGTTTGCATACATTCGCTGTGGAAAGCTAAATGCGGAAGACTACGGAAAGCTAAGCTCGAAACTGACCTTTCTTGTCTAAATTTGTGGTAATTACTGCGCGTGAGAACTATTTACGGAGACACGCTCAATTTGCGCAATGATACCTATACTGTTAGTTATTCTGCAGCGAATGTATACAAACAACGGCCGTAATGGCTTCCGGCGACGCGAATGAGTCCAAACTTTCACTGTCGATAACTCCAAAAACGGTAGATTTTATCAAATTTATCAAGTCAGATTCGAATGGAGCTTGTACAATTATACATAAATGTAAGTATTTTGGAAATTTTTAATGCGAACTGAGTGCGGGTGTTACACTGCAAATTAACCGAAAAATGTTTCACAAGGGAGAATAAGAAGTGAAAGCTGATTTTGTCCAACGTTAAAGAATGAATGCCTGGGTAATGATCAAACGGCTATCATTCTGAAATCAGAGTCTCTCTGTGTGTGTGTGCGTGTATGTGTGTAGGATGGAAAGACGTTTAACCATTGCAAACCTGCTAATGGCCCACCGTGACTTTTGATATTTGTAGTAGTTTGGATCTGCATTTTCTAACGAAGAAAAGAGCATCTGGGCCATATGAAAATCTCAAGAATTCCTTCATATCAGTATCGTTTTCTCTCTCAATAAAATGTGATGAAAAACAAACAAAAAATCGCTAAACTAAGCAAATGATATAAAAATCATTTGTTGTCTCTGATTGGTTCAGCAATGGGGCAAATCTGGTTCTGATCAAATTCTTCTGGTTCGTTAAACTCTCTGTCATCGACAAAGATTTAACCTTTCAGTTATTTGTAGTGAGTGGAAACCAGAAATAAAATAAGGAAAGTAGCAATCATAAAAAGTTGATACCTTTGAAAACTGAAGTAACGTTATTTTCCTGTTGATCAATATAATGTGTCAAAAGATTTTCTTCAAGTATATTAGCGATGTTTGCATGAGAGGAAAAATGTTAAGTGTTCTGAGACGCCACATGATAAAATGGTTTCTTTCTGCAGGCAATCGAAATGAATAACTTGATTCTTGTCTCCCAGGGCAAATGAATATATATAATGGTAAACATAGTTGTATTGTCATATTATACTCTGAAAGGAAAAGAACGAACAAAGTTGAAAAATGTCTAACATTTGCCGATGAAGTTCCTGTGAGAAACTCAAATTTAAGTGATATTTAAAAGATTTCAGAATGTCTTATATCTAGATAAAATCTGAGACTGGTCATAATTTCACTTTTGAAAAACTACGGCGATAATAATAATAATAATAATAATAATAATAATAATAATAATAATAATAATAATAATAATAATAATAGAAAAACTACGGCAATACTACTACTACTACTACTACTAATAATAATAATAATAATATAAATCGAAATGTAAAAAATGTGGCACATGGAAACATCAACAATCCCTGTTGTAGTTGGAGCCCTCGGATTGATTGGAAAAGATTTCAATAGACTCATTGTAGGAATTCCTAGAAACCCATGTCTTAAAGAAATACAAAACATTGTTCTCACGAGTACAGCCCACATCTTATGAAGGGCTTTGTCTATTTAAAATTTTTTTTTTTTTTTTTTGTAGAACTTTAGGTTTCCGGACGGGACCCTGAAAGAAATGAATACACACCAGAAATCAAAGGAAATAAAATGATATTAATAATGACTTCTGATCTTTACTAAACTTTAATCATTTGTTGTATGATGTCGATTAATAAACTACCCATACATGTTAGTATACAGTGAATTCGAACTCCACTGGGCAACTCTCCACTGGACACTCTCCACTGGGCACTCTCCACTGGGCAACTCTCCACTAGGCACTCTCCACTGAGCAACTCTCCACTATTCTCTACCAGACTAAGCTCATTTAATAATGATATATAATAAGTTTAGCTTGATATAGTAAAAATGCAAATATAGAAAACGCTGATTGGAGAATTTGTGTTGTGCCAGTTCGACACGTAGGGATTGTATAACGAATCTGATAATCAAAATTCAAAACCTGAGAGTGGCGGCAATGGGAAATATGCAATTGTCTCAGACATCACACATATCACAATAATGTCATTTAAGAGTTGAGTGCTGTTGCAATAAAATGTTCTTTTATTGTTGATAAAAACGGATGACTACTTCTGAGTATCTTGTCCATACCACCGCCAAATAGACTTCCATAGACAAAACAAAAATGCAATGTAGAATTTGGTATTAAAGTGAATATAAGAAAACACAAGTAAATTGGAAAAAAAAAAGTTTATTTTTATTTAGAAAGGAATTACAAAAGTTATCAAAATATTTCAATTTCTCTATTTTTTTTGCTTTCATTTTTCTAAGAAAAAATATCGTCAAATTTTCAACATTTAAATTTAAAACGTTTATCTTTGAATAAATTATATTATGTATATATATATATATATATATATATATATATATATATATATATATATATATATATATGGTTGGATTGGTGTTATATATATATGGTTGGATTGTTGTGACCCTGGGTTTCACGCTTTTGCGTTCGTCCGCTGACCATCACAAAAGCGTGAAACCCTGGTTCACAAATTCACATCAATCCAACCAAATATGTTAGCTCTATCTCTGATATTGAGCGCTTTCTAATAAGTACCGCGCATATAAGATATAAATAATAATATATATAATATATTACACACACACATATATTTATATTTATACAAACCTACTTTTCACATACGCACACACACACACAAACACACAAACACACATACACACACACACTTATATATATATATATATATATATATATATATATATATATATATTGTTTATTTAGGTTAATTAGTCTAGTGAAAGTTAAAAGATGAAAAGCGCACAGTTGAAATAGAACTCATGAGACTAATAACTGTCGTTAAATCCTGATATTCAGAAGAATTGATCTATTATAGACAAACGAAATGAAATATTTTTTTTTCTGTTTAAAGAAGAATAGTCAAACGTCTCTAACGTTCTTTCAAGTAAATTCAAGTATAAAATTTGTTTATATCAGATCGATAGAATAACATTTGAATTAATTAAAGTCTGAAGATATGTTCATTTTAGAAAGATTCGATGAAATAGTTTTACATTTTTTCCAATTTCATCGCAGGAATGAACAAGTTTTACGTTAAAACGCCGATAATAAATTCATTGCTTACTAGATTCAAATTAACAGGTTTTTTCCCTCTTTTTTTATCAGTGGTTCGACTCTGTCTTTTCCATATTTAATTAACCACTGAATCAGATGTAATTTCGACAGCATAAAATAAGTCATTTGTTAAAAGTCTTAATGATTTTATAACATTTTTTTAATCGTGGCAAAATTGAGTAACCTTGCTAGTAATAATAATATTGACCTGGCTTAATAAAAAAAAATGGACGTCTATTTTGGAAGCGGTGCAGAGATCAAAGGTTTAATTTTAAATGAAACTGACGGAGGAACACTACATCAAAGTGACTTATCGTCTTTGAAGGCCTCTTGTTTAGCCGTGTGAACCCCACCCACTGAAATGTTGACTTTGATTCTTTTCCTTGCTTTACTCTTTTCTTTAGCAAAAGAAAGCAAAACAATTTGTATGCGATATTCATTATATTTTAGGCGACTGATTCATAACGTCGGAGTCCTTAAGATGTGGATATTTGTATCAACGCTTCTAAAATGTCTTTCAAATGGGGCCTGAAAAACCCCGTAAAATGAAAATCGGTAAATCCAGAAGCTAAAAGACGTCGAGAGTGAAATGTCTCTTAGGCTGACATAGGATCAGGCTGTAAAACTCTTTCATCTATAGATAGACAGACATGAGAAAGAATGTATATGTGTGCTTGTGTGTGTTAAGTGTTGTATATAGCGACGACTCGCACTATTTAATTTACCAGAGAAGGGGATTGACAGTGACTATGCGTGAAAGGAGAGTATGGATAAAAATGTATGAGAGAAAAAAAAAAAATGTCCATTGAAGGAAACATTTCAGGCTAAAAAAAATAATTGACTTTCAAATGAATAAATTTGTATTAATTTTCTTACGTAGTTACATGCAAATTTAATGCGATACACAATATTATTATTAAAAAATTTTGCTTTTATTTTCAGGGTCCGACATTTTCTCCAACATCTGAGTTGGCCAAGCCGTCTCCACTAACTATGCTAGCAGCTACCTGCAGTCGTCTCACCCCCGGCACCATGGACATAGCCCGTTCAGCAGCCCCGCTTCTTGGACACGGGGCGTGGCACTCTACTCGCCATCCGTGTCCTCCTACCCAGCCTACTATTACCGGCCCGATGGGTACTACATTTGAAGTTGATGTTTCCGCCGTGGGACCGTCCGGACTTACGGTAGCGCAGGTACTCCGTTCCATGGGGCCAACACACCACCATCCCCATCCCCATCCCCATCACCATCACCATCCCCACCCCCATCACCACCCTCACCACCCGCACCACTTATCACATGCTGGACCCGCTCGTCATGTGCACCCACACTCATCTTCAGGTGCTCCTCCAGGCCCACCACCTCACCCACCGCCACCGGCTTTTAATTATGATTTGCACCAGGCGAGACTCGCACAGCAGACTGTAATGGCAGCCGGTCACGGCATCTTACCCGGAAACAGTTTGGTACTTACATCAATGGCCCCAGGAAACAGTTTGACTTCGAGCGGTTCCCTGTCAGCTAACTCTGTGCCCAAACAAATGTCACCACCTCCGGCTTCGGAAGCTGAAACCCCATGGTGGAGCATCCCCAACCCGCCCTCGTCAGCCAATCTGCCATCTGATTTTAAATACTCATTTCAGTCAAATATTATGCTGAACCAATCGAAGGCAGCGGCTGCAATCCGTTACCATGGAAATATCACCACGATCTTCAACAGTACCGGTGCCACCAGAGGTCCTACTTCATCGGGGGTCATCGCTGCCAGACGCTGTCGACGATGTCGTTGCCCAAACTGCCAAAATGCCCTTAATTCACCCAATTCACCCGGGTCTGGTTCAGGTAGCTCTGGTTCGGGTGGGAACAACGGCAGCGGAAGTGGCGTGCAAAAACGTAAGCAGCACATCTGTCATATTCCAGGTTGCGGCAAGGTTTACGGCAAGACATCACACCTGAAGGCGCATTTGCGATGGCACACGGGTGAGAGGCCATTCGTCTGCAACTGGCTATTTTGTGGCAAAAGTTTCACTCGCTCGGATGAATTGCAACGCCATCTGCGAACTCACACGGGCGAGAAGAGATTTGCATGTACAGAGTGTGGCAAGCGTTTTATGCGCAGTGATCATCTCAGCAAACACGTCAAGACTCATGAGACAAAGAAAAACAAACTCCTCACCGGAAACAGCGGTAACGGAAGTGGTGCCTCTAGTGGTGGTCATGTTGATGAATCTGCAGTTTTGGCATCAGCGTCATCGACTCGCGAGATCGAAGATGGCAGCATAGACGTCGTGATTAATCCCGGTGATGAGGGAAATCTATCCGAGGATGAAGATATTGATGTGGAGACAGATTTCACAGATACATGCGATCAGGTGCTTCTTGGATCCCGAGAATAAAAACGTGAAAGATAAAGAGAGCAAGAATTTTTAAAAATTTAAATATTATATTTATATTTTTTTTAATTTGCAAACAATTCAAAAATGAGAAAAATTGTAAAAAAAAAATAATTTTTGAAAGAGGAAAATACCAAATTTGCATAATTTTAAAGGTGGACAAAGAAACTGACTAATTAAGAAATAAAGCTCAAATAATGGAAACTATTTGTGGAGAAATCCTGGAACTGATGATTGAACCTTAAATCTTGTCTGAAAATTGATTTTTCAATCTTAAATTGACTGTAACAGTAATAAGACAAAACAAAAGAAAAAGAAGAAGAAAAAAAAAACAGAAAAAGAAAAAGTAAAATACCAAAAAGTAAAACAATTATTACATAATAAATCGATAAACAAATCGCTTATGAGATCATTGGATTTTGCGCTACTTAAAGTGCCCTCAAAATCTGAATGCAGTGTATGAAATTCTTGTCCACGGTTAAAATATATGTTGTGTTCAACCATTTCAGCTAAATTCCCTGGCGAAAAATCCAAGTTTTAAAAGAGAGTATATGAGTAAAAGCAAATCTTAAAAGTTTTAAAATACGTTGAGCTCAAGTGAGTCAACTCTTCATGTACTATTTGTTACCATTGAATAATCCACGTTCTCATTTGCAGCTGACTTTTACCCCATCTTCAAATTAAAATTTGATAGTAGAGTCGTGGAGCAGATCATATGTGGCTTTACGCTTAACCAGTTATTGGAATGTTATTCCATGCAAGGATGATTTGTTGTAGTGGACTGAATTTGATTCTACCGATTGAAGTTTTCATAAAAGTTAAAAAAAAAACAAAAAAAAAAGGCAAAATACAGCCTCTGATCTGGCCGGGCTAAATTGTGAAATGCAAAACTATTTCTGCATATACAGATCTTGTTTCTTATCCGATGTAACCATTGTTTTAACCGGGGAAGGAAGGCTGATCCTGAAATCCCTGACGAACACGGTTATAAAACATCATTGTCGACACCCCCAGTGCATCGGAAAAGTATATTTTGAGAAGGTATTGACAAGAAGTGAGCAATGTCATTATCTCAATCTCCGTGTATTATATATGAATTTGGAGTTCGTGCATTTTCAAATTATAACAATTGTCGCAATTATTTAGCACAAATGCTCCCCATCACCACAGAACTGTTTCAAAATTTTCACCGAAACAATAGAGAAATAACAGGGATATATTTACAAAAGTTTACTCGAAGGAAGATTAGGATGAACGTCGCGCAGGATACTTACAAAGACAAACCACCTTTGTCTTATCAAAAGAAATATGTGTTGGTGTTACTTTCCCTCCCCCGTGGTCTGCCGTTTATTTATTGTTTCTATATCGGAAAATATTTTCTCTTCAAATTCTAGATTTTGGAATTAATATAAAAACAGTATTTTAGAGCATCAAATCTTAAGTGGAAGAGAAATAAATTATTCCCCGCCCCTTACAAATTTCTACGGATATAAATAATTACTCCGTTTTTTGCCTGGTATACAAAATGGCAACTGTAACTGCGATTGAAATTAATTCAGTTGTTGATTAGAACCCTTGGCGCAGTTGATTTCTATTTGCATATCGGAATTCTTTCTTTTATTTTCTCAAGTTTTCTTACTAATAGTGAAAAAGTTAATAATTTAATTATGAAAATGTATTTAATATAATTCCGTTCTTTAGAAATTTGTAGAAAGATTTACCAAAGTATTTAGAAACGACTTCTTGCTTTAAACATTAAAAACAAATAAAAAGAAATTAGAACCTTTTGAAGTTCGAGTGAAAAATGAAAGTCATGCGATTCCCTAACGTTCCGCCAATCGAACCAAAAAGTTTGTAACAAAACCAAATTAAGCAGTAAGTAAAAAAAAATTAATTAAATACAATAGAAAAAAAAACAGTTAAAAGTAAATCTATAAAACATCAGAATTGAAACCCCCCATAAACCAAATAAAAAAAATAGAAACTGTAAAAAAGAAAACCCGACGAATTCAAAAACAAACTGAGACAATTATAACAACTATGACAAAGCAAACCAAATTGTGAGAAATTTTTCCAGTTCAAGTTGATCCACAGAGACTTATGCCAAACTTCCTTAAAGCCAATCTCAACCGTAACCAACCCTTTGCAAAATTTGATCTACTGATTTATATTCATGATACGGTCCTCTACAGAATCCAGAGTCAAGTATCATAAAGGAAAAACAAAAAAAGAAAGAAAAAAAACAACAACAAATCCTTGCCTTATCATCCACTTTTCGTTCTTTTTTATTTCTTAAATTAATCTGTAATTATCGGGGAACGAACAATAAGATAATTTAAAATTGTTTCATTTTTTTTTTTTTTTTTTTTTTTTTTTTTGCTGATATACAAATATTTCCTTAAGTAATTTATGCAAATGCAATCTGCATACATTAACATGGATGCACACACACAAATGCATCTGCACATGTCCTTCCCGACACACAAACGCTAAGGTCCACTGAATAAGAAAATGTCGGAAAGAAAATCACAAAAATCCATCAAGTTCCTGCAGTTTTCTCTCAAAGACAATTCTACCAGTCCCAGAGGAAATATTTCTGTTCATGTAACGCACGATAAAATCCTTATCGAAGAAACGATTGCGACGAAGAAAAAAATAACTCTTGTGTCTTAAGAAGTTAAACAAATATTTTGGACCTGTTTATTTCTTTCTTTTTCTATCCAAAATAAAGATAATAAAATAAAAGTCTTTTTTTTTTTTCAGTATGATATACCCCCCATCCCTCCTTTCATGAAACAATCGGGAAATAAAAACAGCTTTTTGTGCATTTCTATTGATATAATTGTATATTTGGGTTGTTTTTCAACTTAATTTTTGGGTGAATTTTTAAAAAAGAAGATAATATTTTTCAGCGAGTTTTTCGGACGATCATCTTTGTCGATGTTTTCAATGCAAAGTTTCGGCTACTGTATTATTCTTCTGCCTTTTGCATTCCTAACCAAAAGATTTTACAAATTTTTAAACGATATTTGCTTTCGTCTACTGTTGGGGACGAGACGAGGAATTGGTCTCATTTCCGACCTTTCGTAATAATTAACATTCTTCATACGAGTTTTTGAAATAGGAATTTCTAATTTTCCATCTTTTGCTGATTTGTCCTTTATTGAGCCGGTGGTTGCTAACACTGGCGAATGATTGAACCCACATCTTGCAGAAATCGTGACAAATTTAGAAAGGCTTTATTTTATTTTATTTTTTTTTTCACTCCACTATAGCGTAGCGTTGATAAATATGTCGCAAGATCAGGCGGTATTATCCTCGAAAATGGATAAAAAAAAAACCCAATATTAACACGAGTTTAATCCTAATGAATCATTGAATATAGAACAATTGATTTATTTTGGTTCAAGTTAGTGTAACGAAAGAGTTCATGTTATTTATGTGGTCTGCCGAAGGAAAATTAAAGAAAATAGGTGTTTGGTTGTTTTGCTTTATGGTATATAATGTAGAGGAAAATGGTGATGAGCGGGGATAGGGGGTTAAAAAGTGCAGTGCGGTGCACGCCGGCAGGTCAGCTATTTTTCTTCTTCTTCGGTCGCCTCAAGGAAATGGATTGCGTGGTTCCCTTTCTCAGTCTTTACACTGGGCAGTTGTGAAACAGACACCAACTCAGCCGCGTCTACTTTAACTTCCTCTTTGTTCGTCTGTCAAGCACCCCGCTTTTTATGCTATTCCAATACGGCCAAAATTTGCATGTGTGCTAAAAGCGTCTCGTTTTGGACGAGATAGGCGAGCATAAATTGTGTCTTCAATAGCGGCCATATTTCTTTATATCATCACTTTGCAGGCAAGACACGTTTCGAATTCTGAGGTAAGTCATGTTTTTCGTCACATATCAGCCTCAGTGGGTCATTTAATGCCAACACAATTTTTGAAATAGATTCATTGCGATACATTGGTTGGTTTGGTTTACGGCATATCAACCGCAATGCCGACAACTTTTTTTTCCTGGTAATATTTTGTTTTGTCAAAAATCTATTTCTGGTAATATTTATTCCTCAAAAATGTATAGCCAGTAATTTTTTTTTTTTCAAAAATGTTTGCTGGTAATAATCTTTTACAAAGTATTCCTGGTATTAAAACATATTTTTACACTTTTATAATGCTTTTACCTCAGTTTCGGTGTTAACTATTTGCACATAGTTGGGACCCTAACAGGTGCTACCACTCCGGGTCAGGGTGGACCTGGGAACCCCGGCAATTAAGAGGTGGTTCCATGCTCCTCAAAACATTCTGATCAAAGGCCTTGCTGCTGGACGTAGTTTATTGTCTTACTCTGGACGTGGATGTAGTTTATCGTCTTACCCAGGGCGCGGATATAGCTTATCGTCATACCCAGGACGGAGAAAATAGTTAGATAATTTAAGTATCAGAGAAACTGTGTTAATATGCTTTCCTTCCTGAATGGCGTGGCCAATCAGAAAAATAAATCGTTCAGTGAATAAAGACTATTGCTTCTTTTGCTTACCGGGATTAGAACTATTTTGAGATTAGTGAGAGAATGTGAGGAGGCATGATGGATAGCGGCTAGGTTTTAGGAATCGGAGAGCCGAGTTCGAATTAAATTACATTCACCTACGTGCTAATACCCTTGGGAAAGGTATGAATCCTCTTGTTCTCCCCACAGCTATGGGTAAATAGCAGGACAGACCGGATTCTATAATAGCCTTGGATAGCCGATGGTCTACCGCAGAAAGAAATAGCAACCTACAGCAGGGAAAAAAATCTGCCTTGTCAGTCATGTACCAAAAGATACGTGATCGCCTAAGCGTGTATCACGCATGGTACATAACTGTAAATGTGCGTTTCTGGTGTTGTGAGAGAAAGGTTGACTTTTTGACCCCGTTTTCGTTACTACGTTGCCTGCTAGACCGTGCTAGTATCCTTGGGAAATGTATTAATCCTCTTCTCTCCCCAGCTAGCTATGGGTAAATAGACCGAGTTCTATAGCCTTGGATGGCAAATGGTCTACCGCAGAAAGAAATGGCAACTTACTAGAGGAAAAATTTGCCTCGTCAGTCATGTATCGAAAGATACATGATAATCTAAGCATGTATCACGTATGGAACATGACTGATTTAATTTTTTGTTTTTCTGACTCGTGTTTATTTATAAAGGTTGAATTTCTGACTCAGTTTTCGTTACTACATTGCCTGCTGAATCGGTTACGATTGATCTTAGTGTTGGCACAAGGAATTTTTTTTCTGTTTCTACTGACCCTATTGGATGATACGCTGTTTCCGTATCATTTAGGATTAATTTTGGTTTTGTGATATTGCCAAATAAATTTTACAATCAAAGTTTTACTTTGCGTCAGGTGCATAAAGAGACGGGAACACAATAAAGGATATAACATTCAATAATTAAAAAAAAATTATATTCACCATTTCAATGAATAAGATTCATCATTTTACTTTTAGGGTACATTTTATACAAATATATGCGGTTGACTGATTGGGAATAGTACTCATATTTAGCAGACAGGTGTAATAAGAGCTCATATAGCGACTCGGATTGAGGAATCGGAGAGCCGAGTATTCGAACTCGGCTCTCCGATTCCTCAGTCGAATCCATTACATTCATTTATGTGCTAATACTCTTGGGAAAGATATGAATCCTCTTCTTCTCCCCCTAGCTATGGGTATATAACAGGACAGACCGGATTCTATAACCTTGGATGGTAACTGGTCTACCACAGAAAGAAATGGCAACCTACTGCGGAAAAAAATCTGTTTCGTCAGTCATGTATCGAAAATTACATGATCGCCTAAACGTGTATCACGCATGGCACATAATTGACTGACTGAATAAATGTGAGTTTCTGCTGTTGTGAGAGAAAGGTTGAATTTCTGACCCTGTTTTCGTTACTACGTTGCCTGCTAGACCGTGCTAGTACCCATGGAAAAGGTATGAATCATCTTCTTCTCCCCAACAACTATGGGTAACTAGCAGGACAGACTGGTTTCTATAATAGCCTTGGATGGCAACTGGTCTACCAGAGAAAGAAATGGTAACCTACATGGTAACCTAAAAAATCTGCCTCGTCAGTCATATATCGAAAATTATATGATCGCCTAAGCGTGTATCACGCATGGCACATAACAGAACATTAGCGAGTTGGGCACCTTACCGTGGTGTAATGGTAAGCAAGCTTGTAACGCTAGATTAGTTACAACTGAAAATGGATTATTATTAATAATAATAATAATAATAATAATAATAAGTGACAATTCTCCTATAGGGCCGAAGAACCATAGTGTGGGACCAGATCTACAGGATACAAAGCAGGAAATGTAACATACACAAATAATAATAATAAAATAGCGAGTTGAATTCACAAAATAAAATGTCACTTATAAATACTTTGGCTGTCCCTGTGGTGCAAAAGAGTTTCAACACCCTTAATTGAACCATGGCTAACATTATGCGAATGGTGCTCCATACTTTCGGCCTTGTGCCACATCTAAGCTACGCTTAGAAAATAACCATGGCATTCGCGAGTGAGTTCATGGCGCAAGTGAAAGATTTACAAAATTTGGGCGTTCCTGCTTTTAGACTTGACTTTAAATTTGGCAACATAAATGACAAACTTGTGTAGATTTAGTAGAGCTAAGTAAATACTTATATATACTTATCGAAATTTAGTGCAATTTTTATCATTACACTGTATACATATCGATTATTGCATTACAATCTAAATGCAACTGTTGCCAAGAGACAAATATTAGTGGATGATGATAAAGTATTATATTGCGTTCGATGCGAGAAAGATCTCAAAGTCCACGAGGGAGTTGTTATACAAGGGAGACTGCCTGCATTGATTAAAATATCTTTCACTACCACTACGAGAGAGAGAGAGAGAGAGAGTATATTTTGGAGTGTACGTAAAACATTTAATATGCATATAAATAATAATAACAATAATCTGTGTCCATATCAATCATTGCCGAACATCATGTGAGTAAAAATTGCGGACACATCAGCATCTCAGAGTTGCAAAAGATTACTTTGTGAAAAACTGCACGTATCATTTGCAAAACATTCTTCATCTAAATCAAACGTCCCAAATATGCATAGATAATTTTTCTGCAGTGTCCCTTTTTACTGATAGACTCCGGAAATGTATTTGATAATTAAGCAGTTAAAATTAACCTCTGACAAGATGATACCACAACACCATAATAAGTGGTATTACATGTCAAAATTTCACAGTTTTGCTATTTTCATTTTCTGATGAACGATAATTCGTAACATAATGATTGAATAATCTATATATTTGATATTTGTTCAAATATTTGAGTTTAACAATCATAAGTGTGGATGCAGGACACTATTTAAAGAGATAAGAGGGTACTTAAAGCGGGACAGATGAAAAGATTTGAAAATAAAAAAATAAGTTTCGAATATCTATCATGATGGGCTTCGTATATTTCTCCTCCATTTTGCTGGTGTGATGAACTCTTAATAATAATAATAATAATAATAATAATAATAATGATGATCAAGAATTTCAAAAATTATTCAATTATAAGGACCTGAAAATCTAAGTAAGAAAAATGTGGAAGTGCAAAAAATGGTACCGAATATCGTGTGAGTAAAATTCTTGGACATATCACCATCTCTGAGCTTTAAAAGATTACTTTGTGTGGAACTGCACGCATCATTTACAAAACGTTCTCCATCTAAATGGAATGTCCCAAATGTGCATAGATAACTCTTCTACGGTGTCCCTTTTTACGCATAGACCACGGAGGCGACTTGGCAATTAGGCACTTAAAATTACTCTCTCGCAAGATGATAGCACAAATAATAATAATAATAATAATAATAATAATAATAATAATAATAAGTGACAATTCTCCTATAGGGCCGAAGAACCATAGTTTGGAATCAGATGTACAGGATACTAAGCAGGAAACATAGCATAAACAAATAATAATAATAATAATAATAGTAATAATAAAATAGCGAGTTGAATTCACAAAATAAAAAGTCAGTTATAAATACTTTGGCTGTCCCTGTGGTGTTCAACATTCTTAATTGGACCATGGCTAACATTATGCAAATGGTTGTCAAACGAGGAATCTCTTCACTTGCCACCGCATGCATCATCCCAAGGCTGATGTTGATCGTCTGCATGCGTCCTGAGTGGGCAGAGGATTATTTCAACTATAACTGTCTTACAAAACTGCAACTATTGGTCTTCAGAGATACTTGGAAAACTACAGAAGACAGGATGATGATCTGTGTCAAAGGACATGAAAGAAATAAGAAACTTTATTCACTAAAAAAGGAAGCCAACGAATTCAAAATAGAATTTTAAGTGAGTGAAGAAATGAAAATAAATCTTATTACACCGACTGCAGCAACTAAGAACCTAAAAAGAAAGCAAAGTAAAATGAAATTTACCAAATGAAAAAATTATGGCAAGATAATCCTCTTCATGATCAATTCTCTGCTCGTATCCAAGAAACTGATGTAGACAAATCACGTACCTGTTACGCAATGCAGGGTCAAAAGCTGAAGATGATTTTTTTTATTCTTACTGCACAGGACCAATGCTTGCTAACTAGAAATTACCAAGTAAGCACACTGAAACATTGTTAACCCAAAATGCAGATATAAATAAATATTCAGAATGGACGCTCTTGTATCAGGTTTCACGGTATTACCACCCACTGAATATAAAACCCGACATGACAGAGTAGGACATTATCTGCACTGGTAAATCTGAAACTTTTTCCGGAAAGCTAACTGCAAGAAATTGGTATGAGCATCACGTAGACCCTGTTACAGAAATAGAAACTGTAACAATTTTATGGTACTTTTCAATAAACCCAGACAGAACAATAAAGGCTAATCGCCCAGACATCGTGATAAAAGATCACAAAAACAGAATGTGCTTTCTCATTGACCTGACACTTCCTGCAGACTGTAATTTATCTTCAAAAACCTGTCAGAATGCAAGCATCTTGAAGTGGAAATCTCAGTAATATGTTACATTAGGGCATCAATGATTTCAGTTGTAGCTGGAGCCCTCGGTTTGAATGGAAAATGTTTCGGCACACTCATTGAAGAGATCGCACATTCCTTTAAGAAATAAAATAAAATGTACTCATGAGTACAGCTGACAACTTACGAAGTGATTTATGTAAAATGTATATTATCTTAGGTTGTTTTTATGTTCAGTGGAAAATGTTATGATACCATTTCTGAACTTTGGTCTCTGGTTGGGCCCCCAAAGGAAATGCGGATACAACAGAAATCACAAGAAATAATAATAATAATAATAATAATAATAAGAAGAAGAAGAAGAAGAAGAAGATCAATAATCCCTGTTGCAGTTGGAGCTCTGGGATAGATCAAAAAAGATTCCAACAGTCTCATTGAAGTCCTGGTAATCCATGCCTTAAAGAAATAAAAAAAATTGTTCTCACGAGCACAGCCCACACCTTACGAAGAGCTTTGTCTACGTAAAATATGTTTTTTTTGGGTTTTTTTTTTTTTGGCAAATTGCTCAGTGGAAAATGTCATTTCTGACCTTAGGTCTCTGGTCGGGACCCGGAAAGAAATGGGTGCACACCAGAAGTCAAAAGAAATGAAATAACAATAATAATAATAATAATAATAATAATAGAAGCTTTCTGGTATTCTTTTCCGGTGAAATGAAGCTTTTACACACGATATCTTTTCAACTATACGTTGATATATGAACTGAATTTGAATTGCAGCGTTTCTAAAAAGACTCCGATATGTAGGTAACAAAATCTTGTCCACTATACTGATAATATTTAGTTCTTGATGATGGCAGAGACAGCCAAAATTACGCGAACAAAAAACAAAAACATTACCTTTGGAATGTTGATCCACAATTTTAATTCAATGTACAAATTATTCAAAAATTGAACAAATAAAAAAATAAGTATTCTTTGTCGGCGGTTGAATTTAAAACTTGTTTACACACACACACACACACACGTGTTTATGTATAAAAAATTTGTTATGTAAACATACATATATATTTAAACAAGTTTTATTCTATATATAACAAAACTTGTTTAGATATAATATAACAACACTATAAGTAAACAAATATATATATATATATATATATATATATATATATATATATATATATATATATATATGGTTTTCCTCTCAATTCGTTGTTGGAAGTTTTACCTGATGATCCTGAATCCTTAAAAAAGGATTTAGGTGAAATAAATTATCGTAATGGTAACTTAAAGTGGTTTGTTTTTCATTATATATATATATATATATATATATATATATATATATATATATATATATATATATATATATATTATTAAATAAAAACAGACCACTTTAAAGTTCCATGTAATAAATTATTTCACCACAGCCCTTTTTAAAGGAGTGCGGATCATCAGACAAACAAAAAATGAAAAGAAAATTTACACATTTTTGACGGGCTGTATTAAACATATGTAAATTAACGAAGTGACGAAGTGAGGTGGGAGAGAGAGAGAAGACATGAGTGAGTTAGCAGATATTGACACATTTAAACGGTTAACTTAACGGAAGTTATATATTGAAATCGAAGGGGTAGAGAAGAAAAAACTCATAAAGAGAAAAAAAGAGAGAAGCAAGTTAAGAAAGAAGAGAAGAGAAGATGTCACTAATTTTCTTTGTAAAAACAGCTAGAAACAGACGCTGTTATTTTATTTTACTTTGAAAGTGTTATTTTGGGGGTCCATAAAGATTATAATGTTTGATATAAATTTGAATGTCTCTAAACTGTCTACAAATAATTTGATTTGATGTTTGTAAGTGATTTAAATTTTTTTTTAATTTTGGGGATTTTCTATGAAATAGTCGATTAGAAAAATACTCATAGAAAGTACATTAAAAGAATAACATTTTATTTTAAAATATAAGTTTACTAGTAATCTTTTTTTAACCTCTTTAAAAAATTTTATTATTGATTATTAAATTGACATCTCTATCCATTTGAATTTTGTTCATGAATTTAACTCGTGATTGTTTCTAGATAGGTAATCACTTTTACTTAAATTTTAGTTAAGTTAATATGGGATAATATTTGAAGGTAATATTAAAGATCTTGCTCTGTCATATACTGTATACACACCCATGCAAATATCACATATACACACGTTCCATTACATGTTCAATCACTCATACAGCTACCCATATGCCGATATACACAGGTAACTTCATGTATTAACACCTACCTATATATATATATATATATATATATATATATATATCGAGAAAAAGGGTGACAGGGAGAAAGAGAGAGAGAGAGAGAGGCAGACAGACAGAGAGAAGGGCAGAGTGGGTATTTTTATGAGGTGTTGACAAATTTTTGTGAGACTTATGTTTGGAAATTTTTTCGTTAACTGTAACAATTATTTGACGCATATAACGTGAACACCTTTTTTATATATTTTTTTAACTACCGAGTAATCTTAGAAATTTAAAAAACATATTCTAAGCAATTTAATATTTTATTGAATTTTAGCTACTTTGTCTTACGACGGTGTTTATTGAAGAAATATTAGAAAATCACTAATAAATTTTAACTTTTTTATATTTACCGCTCTAATTTTTTGATAATGTAGTGTTCGAACACCCGTATTTACAAAAATCGACACGTTTATACACATATAAAATAGATTCACAATTGTTTTAAAAATATTGGGAATCATTGAATTGTAGTGAGGTATAGATTTATGATTAGTAAATATAGTTTTTTTATTTAATAACCATATCACTTGACCTCTACAAATTAATACAATCTTTTAAATGGTTGAAAAAGATTATAAAAATCAGTATATATCGAAATCAGTATATATCGAAATCAGTATATATCGAATTATTTTTTAAGACAATACTGTCCATAATATATTTTATACATAAAAGCAATTAAAAAATTTCCTAAATAAATGTTTTAATTTTATCGCAATTTTTACGATTCCGAGCGGATGTAAAAAAAAAAAAAAAAAAATAATACATTTCTACCAAGATTTTCTGAAAAAGAAGCATTTCTCAAATAATTTAATTCATTTGCGAATAAGGCTTGAAAGTGACATTAAAATTTGATTAGTGCAAGAATTTCCAAATCAGTGTGTTTTGCTAAAAATTTCCCTTACTAATTTATGGTCACTCGCTGATGTAAGAGAAACAAAATTTCATTTGGTCTTTCCTCTTATGATATCATAAAACTTTTGACGATAAATGCATTCTTATTTAGTTTGGAGTATTTTTTCATCATGTATGCGAATTTTTGTAGGTGCACACACATACACACATATTACCAATTTGTGACAGGTAGGGATAATTCCAAGGAAGATATTAACCCAGGTAGAGCTCAATGTAAACTATAGAACATAATAATAATCAAGAAGAAAACCTTGAAGGTTCATTTTGGTTATAACTTATTTCGTGAATATCTACATATTCATCTCGTCAGACCGAAACCTTTTAATAAAAAAGATTTCTGTCTCAAGAGATGTATATACAGATATTCACGAAATAAATTATAACCGAAATGGATCTTTAAGATTTTCTACTTCAATATATATATATATATATATATATATATATATATATATATATATATATATATATATATATATATATATATATATATATATATATATATATATTGAGGAATCGGAGAGCCGAGTTCGAATTCCAGTCGGATCCATTACATTCACTTACATGCGAATACCCTTGGGAAAGGTATGAATCCTCTTCTTCTCCCCTTTTTACCTATGGATAAATAGCAGAACAGTCCTTGGGTAGTAACCGGTCTAGGAGAAGGAAAAACTTTGAATTAAAAAAACAACCTGAAGAGGATTGGGCTTCACCATGCCTTCTACTGCGCCTGCAGTACACATGGTGCCCCTGCGGTCACGGATAATACACACTCACACACACACACACACACACACACACACACACACACACACACACACACACACACACATATATATATATATATATATATATATATACAGCATGTGCGCATGCGTCCTCTAATCAAAGATTGACAGGAATTAGGTATACTGTGCGTCTAATAACAAGGATTTCATGAACGTTCATATTTTTCGCGAATAAAATGTCTAAAAAAGAAAAGGAGAAAATATTATAAATAAGGGTCTCTTCGGTACAAATATTAGAACATTCCTCTTTATCTTAAAAAGTAACGAATAATTTCACAATTCCTTTCTTCTTATTAAAAACTTATAGACAGAAAACAACATCGTTATAAAATATTTTAAGAAATAAAATTTTATAAACAACTCTGAAATAGTAAGCGTTTAGCAATGTTCAGTATTTCAAATGTCTATTTTCTGTCAAATCTTTACTAACTTGACATGAAATATGAACTTCTGTTAAGGTTAATTTAGAAGAAAATTAAGTCAATTATTTAATCTTTTCAAAGAACCGATGCACGGAAATGGGATTTTTATGGATTTTCTTACAATATATTTCACTGAAGTCAATATCATTTCGATTATCTTTTAGCAAGAAAAGTCAAAACTAAAAGCCACTTTTCATTTAAATGATCGAGAGTCAATTGATGTTGTTGGAAAAACATCTTGCTCTCTCTGTGAAGGGTTGATAAAAAAATATATATTATATAAGCCAGAAACAAATATGAGAAACTGAAGCCGATGAGTCATCAATTATCCGGTCTGAATCATAAAAAAAAAGTAATGAAAATAATAAAATAACCCTGTTTCTCAAAAAATTAAATTTTTCTTTATTTAATTTCAAATTAAAATTGTAATATTCAATGAAGAAGAAGACGGAGAAAAAAAGAAAGGAAAAGGAGAGATAAAAAGGAAAATAAAAATAAGAGAAATAGAAAAAAGGGGGAGAAGAAATGAAAAAGGAGAAAAAGGTAGAAAAAGAATTTGCAAGAAAAATGAACGATGTGAGAAACAAAAATAAAAAAAGAGAGAAAGTGAATAAGGAAAAAGAAAAACATATAAAAGGCAGAGAGAAACAAGGAGAGAGAAAAGAAAAAAAGAAAGCGAGAAATTAAAAAAAAATGCTTCATCTGCTAAAGAGAAAGGAAACATCCGGAAAATGAGAGATAGAGTGTGAGAGAGAAAAAAAGGAAATTAAAGAAAAGTGAGAGAGATAGAGTGAAAGAAAGAAAATGTGTGTGTGTGTGTATGAGAGAGAGAGAGAGAGAGAGAGAGAGAGAGAAAGAAAGAAAATGAGAGAAAAGTGAAAGGCACGAAGAAACAGCAACGCCACCTGTAGGAATTAGTGTGCTTTTATTGATTCAGCTGTTAACAGGCGAAACGCTTCAAATAAACGAGAGCAGAGCAGACGAACATCCGACGATAGTAGAAGTAACGGACATCAAAAACCAACCCTTATATCATTAGAGAGGACTCTTCTTCTTCTTCTTCTGATTATTATTATTATTACTACTACTACTACTACTACTACTATTATTATTATTATTATTATTATTATTATTATTATTATTATTTGTAGAGAAACAAACACTTAAAATTATGAATAAAGTTTTATGCTCTGTCAACAAAATATTAATTAAATAGGATTTCTGAGTGACATGTGAATTTCTTTAAAAAGCAATTTGAAAAAAAAAAACGTAAATGAAATTATGGGACAGAGTTTCCTAATTTCCCCAGTAAATATGCAATAATTTATTAGCAATAACAAAACAGGGTAGATATGATTGATTACTAAGTTGTTTCGCATTGTAAAACATAATAAAAAATATTCATATAGGCAAGAACTTATTACAACTTTATGGAAAGAAATTCTATGAAGTAAGCGCGAGAGAGTGTCTCCCAATAATCATTGTACATTTTTTTCTTTCGGTCATTGATATGGAGTGCAGATTTTTTTTCATTTGTTAGACTTTCTGCATTTCTCAAAAAATAAAAATTATCATTTCAATATTTTTTTGATTCAAGTGAGTTAAGTTTAGCAAAATGAAGACGAATAGCTGAGTCTGACGTTCTTTTCTTCTTTTTCTTCTTCTTCTTCATCGTTCTTCTTCTTCTTCTTCTTCTTCTTCTTCATCATCGTTCTTCTTCTTCTTCTTCATCGTTCTTCTTCTTTTTCTTCTTCTTCTTTTTCTTCTTCTTTTTCTTCGTATTCTTCTTATTCTTCTTCTTCATCGTTCTTCTTCTTCTTCTTCATCGTTCTTCTTCTTTGAGGTTACCAATTCGGGATGTTCGATTCCTTTAACAGAATAAAATAAGGTAATCTAACCCTAAAATCTACCCAGATTTGTCATGATACGTTTCTGTATACAATACAAATACAACGACTTAAATATTAAGTGTATAAGTCAGTGTGTGTGTGTGCTTTGTGAGTGTGTGTGAGTGTGTGTCTATGTACATGCAATGAACTCAACTTTTTACTGCAACATCTATATTCATATATAGAAATCAAAATGGCTTTTTTCCAGCTCGACTTCGCGTCCTGAAAGACGACTTCATCTGCAAATCAAATTAAGCAAAAGCATAATAGAAAATGGGACGGGGAGGGGTTGATGTTTTGGCAACTGTGAATCTGGGAGGATTTCTACTGACACAAATGGACCGATGTGATGTAAGGAATGACTCCAAGACGAGTGTCTAAGAGTAGGGGGAGGTGCATATGTGTCTATTCTGACAGAGGTGTGGAAACGGCAATAAAAAGCTACGTTCATAATTCTACACATCGTTATAAACAGTAAGACAGTAAAAGGCCGATTTTTCTTCTTTGTTACTTTCGATATAACACGATGGGTTAAATATCGCGTAATATAGGATTCATAATATATATATATATATATATATATATATATATATATATATATATATATATATATATATATAATAGAGTATGTTTTTAATAAGAAGAGATATTATAAATTGAAAATAACAATATATTACTATATAAATAAGAACATAACCATAAAATTTTATTGTGAAAATATTGCATAAAAGTATACATACATACGTAGTTACATAGTTATATATATATATATATATATATATATATATATATAGATATATATAGATATATATATAGATATAGATAGATAGATAGATAGATAGATAGATAGATAGATAGATAGATAGATGTTCTACTAGAGTTGTTGACATAATTAACGATGTAAAAATTATATATCAGGTTTATGCAAAATTTCAGGGGTTTAATTTAAAAAGATATTTTGTATTCAGTTTCTTGTTCTCCCGTAATAAAAAAAAATGCAGAACATTCTGATACGAAACTAAATAATGTGTACAGTTTATTGAACAGGAAATATATGCCAAAGGTGTTAGAATGAAAATTCGTTGAAATATAAACAAAAATAAATTTGTAATAATTGCATTTTCCAATAAAAGCAGGTCAATTTTAGAAATGTATAAAAACAACTACTTCTTGGATTTGAGTTTTAATAATTAAATGGGGAATATTTTATAAAAAATGTTTTCATTCTAAATTTTGGAGATAAAACATTCGCTTCAACAAAATTAATGAACGAACAAGATACGAAGTAATCAATGTTCAAACATTGAATGCTAAAGAGAATGGCGGAGAAGGAAGCTGCAAAAAGATTAAAACTTCACTTCATTCATATATCAGAGTAGTCCTGCAACTAATTCAAGTTTCGAAAGATTAGATTTGTTTATGTAAAGGGTTTCTTTGACGAACGGTGGACCTTTCAGCACCATCTCATATATATATATATATATATATATATATATATATATATATATATATATATATATATATATATATGTATATATATATATATATGTATATATATATATATATATATATATATATATATATATGTATGAAGAAATATAATTTTAAGGTATGCTACAATAATGGGAAATAGTACTCAATATCAGAGATAGAGCAGGTGTTAATATAAACGTGAATATTGAAGGCAACACTTGATGCTAAAAGCAATCAGTCCTGATGATTGCGTTTAGCATGAAACTGTCTGTAGTCTCTGAGTGTTGACTTTAATGTTCACTTGCATATATATATATATATATATATATATATACACACGTTAAATATATATATATTATATAATATATATTATATATAATATTTTGCTCTACTGTTTTGTATCGAGCACTGTTTTTTTAAAATTAAAATAATGGTTAAGAACGACGAATTATAAAACTTATTGTTCCTTCTTTCTTATTATATATATATATATATATATATATATATATATATATATATATATATATATATATATATCAATTTGCAATATTTATGGGACAAGAGTGCTCGATATAAACAATGTGAACATCGTAAGCAATACTGTCATTTACACGCCTTATGCAGTCATCTTGTATGGATATATGCATTTATGCATTCATGTATAACATCTCTCAGTTCAGTCTCTGTCTTCGGGTAGAGTACGACTCATTAGCGCCTCCATCGGAGGACAGAGGCGCAACTGAGGAAAATGACACTGTGAGGTGCTCAGCTCTGGGGAACAGATGCCCGAGGCTGAACCCTCTCATTGCATCAAAGAGAGGGATCGGTGTTTGCACAGAGGCCAGTAAAGTTAACCACCAATTCGTGTATCGAATCTATTGGTAGCAAGGGAAAAATATTTATATTGATGTGGAAGGGAAACGATTGCACCAGAGAGAGGGATCGGTGCTTGCATCGAGGCCAGTGCAACCGACGGTTACGAGGGCTGGGGGAATTTTTGTTCTTGGCCTGAGTGTACGCGCTCGGGTTCCCCACATTAAATCCGACCTTGTGTTGCATCTCGTCTCGGTGGGGAGGTCAGGGTAAATATACTTACTCAACTCGGCCTCATAGATTTGGACAATCATGATTTTACTTTGTCAAGCCTACGATGGTAATGTAAAGATTTTTGTTTTGATTCGACACTTTTATAGGACATATCTGACGACAAAAAAAAAAACAGTTGTTCTTTGACTAACGCTGAAAATCCACTGGATCTCTTTGGCAACCGTTGATACTACTTATATTTAAAAGCAAGGTAATATTCTTGTAGTTTGTGCAGTCTGATTTTTCCTTCTTTGTTTCTGTAGAGTTATTTTGAAAGATTCAGAATCAGTTTATCGTGCTTACAACATCAAACAATGTTTTTATGGAATCTTATAGACAGGGTAAACCTCCATTTCTCTATATCTCCCATAAAATGTCGGCGATACCTGCACTTTTGCTACATTTTAACTAGTTTCACTTTCCCGTTTGGTTGATTCTTTATTTAATTTCCAACTTTTCTGGTTGTTGTCGGACTCTGAGTCCTCCTCAATTATAAGAATGGCGCTAAAAGAAAATGGTTAAAATACTCAGGTATTTTGTCTGGAATGGAATCCTTCCGAATCTATAATTCCGTCTTGAATTCTGTGCCTCACCAGACATTCTTCTTTTAATACAGATTAATAAAACAACATTTGCAGTCACTGACATCAACACAAAATTGGGTTCTGGTCCCAAACCCATTGTATTGTATTGTTCACGAGCACGATTTCTTTGCCTGTTTATTTTCTTTTTCTTTTTTGTCGTATTTTTTTTTTACAATTTTACGCTAAATACTCATTAATAGTATAATAGTTAATACTAATTGATACTAATTAATAGTATTAGTTAAAACAGTTATTTAAATCTTTTGAAAAATTTCCAAAGAAATTTATTATTAATGTATAAGTAATTGTCTATATTTCTGAGATGAGATATTATGTACACTATTTACATTATTCAAACTATTGTCCTCATCTTTGTCGCCGTATTTATTACAACGTTTCGGTCGTTGTACGGTCCGGCATTCTTCAGGTGGTTTAAATGTCGAACTGAACCCTTTATTTTGCTCACTGGAATAGATTGTTCTAGTTCCATGTGCCATGTCTAATGGATGTCAGTTATCAGTTATCTCCTGTTAATTCCCCTCTCCAAGTTCTCCACTGTCTTAACGGGGTATTGAACTCACACTCTTTGGGTCCTTGAGGACACATGACAATGGATAAAGGCGTTGGTTACATGCAGTGACAGGGTCCAAAGAGTGTGAGTTCAATTTTAAGTTATGAAATTGTAATAGAACTATATACTCTGAAAAATAATAAATTAAAGCATTAGAAATTTTTCAGGTTACGTTTGAAAGTTTTGGGGGAAATTTATTAGGTTGGTGCAAAAATAATGTCTTTTTCTCACATATGTTAGTATGTGAGAAAACGACATTATTTTTGCAACAACCTAATATAAGCCCGATTTATGTTAAGAAAGCTTGCTTATTATTTTCATCGGGCTGAACTGAATTTCTTCCAGCTAGCCTCAATATTAGATATATTACGTTATTATGACTACAAACACTGAATTTATTTAAGCTAAAAATTAATGTGATGAAAGTTATATTCTTTAAAAGATATACAATTAAAATCACTAGGAATGTGTTTTTTATTATTTCGGGCCGAAATTTGTTAACTATAATTAATAATCAATGTCAAGAATAAATAATTGGCGGTCTATAAGAAACTTGATAATTAGGTTATATATATATATATATATATATATATATAATGTCAAGCATAAATGATTGTTGGCCTGAAATAAACTTGATAATTAGGTTATACACACACACACCCATATATATATATATATATATATATATATATATATATGATTGTTAGTCTGAAATAAACTTGATAATTAGGTTTCATATATATATATATATATATATATGGTTGGATAGATGTGAGCTTGTGAATCTGGGTTTCACGCTTTAGCGATCGTCAGACAAACATGAAACATGCATTATATATATATATATATATATATATATATATATATATATAATGCATGTTTCATTAAATAATATAGACAAGCTTATCAGACGTTATGAAAGGATTTTGCTTAAAATAGAAAAAACTTGTCTATATTATTTAATGAAACATGCATTATATATATATATATATATATATATATATATATATATATATATATAAAACCTAATTATCAAGTTTATTTCAGACTAACAATCATATATATATATATATATATATATATATATATATATATGTGTGTGTGTGTGTGTGTGTGTGTATAACCTAATTATCAAGTTTATTTCAGACTAACAATCATATATAGATATATATATATATATGTGTGTGTGTGTCTGTGTGTGTGTGTATAACCTAATTATCAAGTTTATTTCAGGCCAACAAACATTTATGCTTGACATTATATATATATATATATATATATATATATATATATATATATACGGAGGATATTTCTGTGTGCATTCATGTGTGCATATACGTGTATGACCGTATATGAAAAGTGGTCCATAAGAAGTAAACATGCTTTTAGCAAAAAAAATGAGAAATAATATTTTACACGTGTATACATATTCATTTTATTATATATATATATATATATATATATATATATATATATATATATATATATATATATATGTATGTATGTATGTATGTATGTATGTATTGCATCAGTGGGCTACAGATGTAAGAAAATATATAAAGGAAAAATTATATTTATATATTATGTTATATAGATTAATTGACGCATTCTTATATATATATATATATATATATATATATATATATATGTATGTGTGTGTGTGTGTGTGTGTGTGTGTGTGTGTGTGTGTGGAGAAAGAGAGGGAGAGAGAGAGAGAACAGAGACGCATGCGTATAGGGTTGGTCGTTAGCGTTTTATGTAATATTTTCTATCTGTTTCATAACCAAGACCTCGATCAAACATTCAGTTTCTACCATATCCCAGCCGCGTATACTATTTCCTCTTACTAATCCCACCTCAACCCTTCAACATCTTGCAAACGTCCATCGGCCGCTGTGCATATGACATCAACAGAGGGAGGCGAAATCAGCAAAATGACATAAAATGGCCGGTTGCCGCCAAACAGAGGCCCGTCTATATTGGCCAAATGAAGCGAAACCTAATTTCTCCCTTCCTTCTTTCGCTTCACCATCACAACCACTCCCCAATCCCCGCACTTTAACTATCAACCTCACCACACATAAACCCTTTGCTCTATGATAAAAAAAACAGTTTCTCTCCCAGAATATTCTTCTGTTTTCGCTTTTATAAAAACGCTCTTTATTCTTTTTTCTTTTCCTCTAATACATTTTTCATTTCCCGCCAAGTGGCTTGCAGCGCCACCTGGCGAATAGACAGGTAAAATAATAACAAAAATAAATCCAAAAGCTCTCCCTAAAACTGTGCAACTAAATGAAGCGTGTCATGGTGGCGGTTGATTTTGCCGGCGGACTTCTTTCTCCAATCACAACCACAGAATCGGATTCCTTTTTATGAGGGTAGCGTGCATGAGCGTCGAAGGATTCTTTCAACAGGACGCCTTTTAATCTTTAGACTTTCACAAGCCTTTACTCGCTTCTTTTTTTTCCCTTACTTTTGTTTTTATTTCTTTGTCTTTCCTCCTTTCTTTCGAACTGTTATTTTTCTGTCTTTCCTGGTCACCTATTTCTCGTTTATAGTCCTTTTTAAATCACACTTTTTCTCTTTCTTTCTTTCTTTCTTTCTTTCTTTCTTTCTTTCTTTCTTTCTTTCAAATTTATTTTCCTTTCTTTTGCTCTCTTTCAGTTTTCATTCTCTGAATGTTCATCTCTTTTTATCTCTTTATACATTCTTTATATTTCATTTCATTTTTTTCAATTTCTTTTCTCTTTTTCTTCTTTGTGCTAAAAGGCACCCTGACTCTCGTTGTAAATTCATTTCCATTGACAGAATTAATTTGATAATTATTTGCAAATCTCTCTATATAAAACAGAGGATGTCTGTGTGTCTGTCTATCTGCCTGTCTGTCTGTGTGATACCTTTTCCCTCGAGATCCATCCAACCGATTTTGACCAAACTTGGTAGATAGATTGTACAATATAAATCGATAATTTAAAAAAAAAATAGATCATTTTAAAAAAATTGCTGAAGCCGATCAAAAATCGATAACTTTTTCCTTCGATTTCGTTCAAACTCGGTATGTAGGTTACTTACATCATGACGAGCTCAACGATAACTCATTTTTATTTATACGCTGCTGCGTTTGGCGAAAAAACGCGAAAAACGAAAAATTTTAAACTAAAAACTCCCTCGACTTTCAAGCAATCTAATACAAACTTCATTCAATTGTAGCCAACAATAAGTTGATTGTTTAACAGTTATTTAACTTGATATTTGAGTCCACCCATATCATGAAAACCTGCGCAAATAGAGAAAAATGGCGATTTTTCCTAATTTCTTTCTTATTTTTCGTTGTTCTTTCAACCAATTTTCATCATAATTAGTAATTTCTTTATAAATGTGTCCTCTTTCACGTCCCTGATAGTACACTGGCAAATTGAATTTCAAAACCCGCAAAATAACTGGGGTTTGAAGTGGGTTTTCATGTTGCTTGTTTTACCCCTTCATGTCTTCGGCTAACTTCGATTGAATAAATACAGACTACTTCTGTTATATCAGTAACTGCATTAATTCAAAATATTTTTAATTAAAGTACTTTAAAGTAATTGAAGAAGATAGACATCTAAACATGATTCTGTTTTTGCTCCATTCTAATTGAACGCTTTTCCTGATCGACCAGCTGGGTATGGCTGCTAGTAAACAAATAAATGAGGTGAAATATTTTCAAATTAGGCAAGCTCCAACTACATTTCAAATTTAAATTTAGATTTACTTGTACTAATAATCGCTAATTAGCATGAACCTAGTGAATTTTGAACATGAATGGATATAATTTAGTAGCATTTTTTTTTAAATAAATGTCAAATTCTTCCTAATAAAAAAATAATGATACATTTACTTTTTTTAAATATCTCTACGTAAAAATGTATTTTAAACCTATTTTTTTATTAGATAATGGTATCAAAATGCATGGATATTATTGATTTTCTACAGCCATTAATAATCGTTTCTTATTTTTTTCTCTTTCAAAGTTGATATAAATTTCTTTTAAGATTCTGTAACAAACAAAAAAGTACAAAAACTGGATCATTATTATAGATCGGCGCGTATACAGGAAACCCAGTTTATTATTATCAACATCATCATATTTCTATTTCTTCTATGGTCACACTACCTACCAAGTCTGCGGGGAACCTAAGGCAGGTAGTGGTGTGTTGTGATGGCTACATAGTCCCATAACATTACTAGCGTTACATGGATAAAGTTCTTCTGAGTTTGTGGGCTGTAATTATCAAGACAATGTTTTACATTTCTCTTAAATTGGGATTTCCAGGGATGTTTTCAATGTGTTGTCGTGTTCCTTTTTTATCATTCCAAGCGCACCTACTATAACTGGTATTAATCTTGTTTTCAGTTGCCACATTTTTTTCTATTTCGATTTCCAAGTCTTTATACTTCGATAGATTTTTGAATTCATTGATTGTTATGCTACAGTCCGCCGAGTAATTAGTAAGCAAGTTTTTTTTTTCTTTTCGGATTTTAACAGTTATGTCCGGCCTATTTGTTTCAATCTTCCTGTATGAAAAGATGTTGTAATCCCATATAATTGTGATGTCTTCAATTTCAGTAATCGGTGATGTTCATTTCAGTGTTTGTAACATCTTTTCCAAAGTGTTTGCACATTGTCCAGTATAAGTATTACCCAACTCTATCGGGACATTTTTTTATATTCATTTGACGCAAGTACACAACATCCTGAGAATAGATGCTCTATAGTTTCCTGATATTTGTCACAGAACATTCACTTTTCACTATTATATGATATTTGCCTCAAAGTTCCTTGTGAAAATCTCTAGTCTTGTGCTGCAAGAATAAAGCCTTCCGTTTCTGCCTTTAATCCAGATGCTCGTAACCATCGATAAGTTTCAACTTTATCAACATCAGCTTTATTAGGACGTTCTGAATATTGGCCATGCAGAAGTTTGTCTGGTAGTGTTTTCTCATCTGTTCAAGACCTTTATCCTTGGCTTTCTTTTTCATATATTTTGCTGCAACAGTTGGTTCTTGGGTTCTGTTTTGGTTTTCTACAGAATCTACCAAATGCAAATCTCGTTTGTACTTACAACCTTCTTTCATGATTGAAAATTTTTTCTTTGTTTTCATGTTGTCTGACTAATTGTATCATCAAGTCCTTTGTTGTTTCCATGTATGTTAGTAAAAGCTATGCGTAGATGATGCATGTTATGCTTAGATTATTATTATTATTATTATTATTATTATTATTATTATTATTATTATTTTCTTTGATTTCTGTTGTATACTCATTTCTTTCGGGGTCCCGACCCGAAACCTAAGGTCAGAAATGACATCATGATATTTTCCACTGAGCAATTAAAAAGCATATTTTACATAGACAAATCCCTTCGTATGGCGTCGGCTGTACTCGTGAGAACAATTTGTTTATTTCTTTAAGGCATGGGCTACCAAGAATCCATTCAATTAGTTTACTGGAATCTTTTTCAATCAATCCGAAGGACCCACCTACAACAGGAATTTTTGATGTTCTCATGTGCAACATTTTTGAGATTTCGATATCAAGGACCTTGTACTTTGATAGCTTTTTGTAGATCTTCAAAGATACATTACAGTCTGCAGGGACTGCCATATCAATAAGGAGGCAATTCTTTTGTTTTTGATCTCTAATAATGATGTCTGAGCGATTCATTTTGATTGTTCTGTCTGTGTGTATTGTGTAGTCCTATAAAATTGTTACAGGTCCTATTCCCGTAACCGGATCTGGGTGATATTATTATTATTATTATTATTATTATTATTATTATTATTATTATTATTATTATTAAGTTACAAATTAAATTGGAAATTTGTTTATTTATAAAGTGAAAGCATTTTGATGATAATGTCCAAAACGAATTCTCACAAACACAGTTTCAAAACATAAATCGGATCATTATAATAAAGCTATTGATGCTTAAATTGATACAGATACACGCCCTGTCTGTTATAAAATAACTTCCCTCTTTTTGTTATTCCATCAATTTCCCTCCTCTCTCTCTCTCTCTCTCTCTCTATCTATCTATCTCTCTTCATCATTACATCAAACTCTCCCATTTTCCATACTTTAAAAAATACCTGCTAAAATTTGCTTAGACGTGATATGGATTAACCAGGTGACCGTATATGTATTCGAGCACGATATATATGGATTAACCAGGTGACCGTATATGTATTCGAGCACGATATATATGGATTGACCAGGTGACCATATATGTATTTCAGCCCGATTTTTCCCTCCAATAAGACCTCGTTAACCAAGAGTGACTGGCTGTGAATTTTCATGATCCTGTCACTCAAACAATATTTGCATCCTCTGGATTAGAAGTTTTGGGATGTTGTTAAGAGAGAGACCAACAAGCTGTCCAACAATGGCGAGATCGTGGACGTGATGGTTAACATGAACGAGGACACAGTAATCCGGAAATACAGTCACTTCTGAGGAGGTCACATCGAGCCTCTCCTCAAGGCTGAAGGTGGTTTTATTGAATAAAACTTTTGAACAGATATACAAATGTTTTGTAAATATAATAACTCTTTCTGTTGAATCTATCTATCTATCGCTCTCCATATGTATACACACACACACACACACATATATATATATATATATATATATATATATATATATATGTGTGTGTGTGTGTGTGTGTGTGTGTGCGCGCGTGTGCGCGCGCGCAAGTATGCAGAAAATAGGAAGGGACACGGCAGGTAAATATGTTTTTTTTTATTTTTAAGAAGACAGTGCTCCATACAGAAGTAGAGCTTATATTATAATATTTTTTAAAAAATACTATTCCTTCGCTACATAAGAGTTCTCATGTTTCAAAACCGAGAGCCGAAACCATCAATATAATTATTATAATTAAGTTGAAGAGAGCTCCGTCAACAATATACAAATTAGAATTCAGACATCTCTAGCCCGATATTTCTGGCATCTAAAAGAAACGAATAAAACACCAAAAGTAAAATGGAAAATAGTAAATAGAACAAAAACTTGTAAAACCTGGGATGACCCATGCCCTTTATGCCTGCACGAAAAACTACACATCATTAAGTTTCTAAATAATAAAAAGTTATTAAACCATAGGCAGGAGTTAACGGTTTTTTGCCGACATCAACAAATTTTCGCATTAAATAATTAGCATAAAAAAATAGATAAATAAATAAATTCCATAGTTTAATAAAAGTCTTAAAAGCTTAGCCAAATCATTAAATAGAAAAAAACCCTTTGTGAAGTCGTCAAATTGTAGTTCAGTGCAACACGTTTGTATACGGAACAGCCATTTGAATAAACAAATAAATAAAGAGATTAACGGATAGATAATAATAAAACAAAATCCTCTCGACACTTAACGACATGACGTCGCGCCATGAAATATCCTTCGCTGTAAACTAACTAGACGGTGACCGCCACCATTAGCTTTGAAATAGATACCCCACTCTACCTTGGCATAACCTTTCCGAAGCTGACGAATCTGTAGATAAGAATTAACTGTCTGACCATCTAACCAAGATGGCCGGCCCAGCCGTTTCTATAGTAATTAATGTTGCAATGGACCATACTTATGAACACGCGCAAACCACAAGATAGCTTATTCCTAAATTTTTGCTTGAGGCTGAAAAGGGACCCAACACTTTGATTCAACTTAATTTTAATAATTATAGTGATGGTTTTGGCTCTCGTTTTTGAAACATGAGAACTCTTATGTAGCAAATGAATCATATTTAAAAAATACTATGATAATATATATGTATATGTGTGTGTGTGTGTGTGTGTGTGTGATAAAATATAGTTTTAATGTATGCTATATTTATGGTTTAAAGTAATCAATATCAGGAATAGAGCGTATTCAAAAATAAAAGCGGGTACTGAAGTCTACGCCAAAACGTGACAGTCTGTTTCATGCCAACTGCAATCATCAAGCCTGTTTCGCTGCATCACAGGTCATCAGTGTGAGAGACGTCCGATTGCTTCAAGCCGAGATCGAAACTCGACCAATTTAGCATCAGTCAGAATCATACTCCTAAGCTATCAGTGCACGGCAGAGAAAAAGAAATTTTAACGTATTATATACGACATGTAAACAAACGCAAGTAGCTAAGATGACTCAACTTGTAATTGAAGAGCGATGCTTTAATGACAGCAGCAACCACGGTCTTGAAGTTACCTTTTTTATCTAGAGTGCTCGATCGGATAACGAGAATATAGTGTGTTTCGCTGCATCACAGCTCATCAGTGTGGTTATGCAGTGTATTAAATGATAAGGATGACTACACATAATATTGGTGAAAAGAAATCGGGCGATATTCATTAAAACGTTTCAGTCGCTATTCATCATCACGCAAGTGGGTTTCTTTTTCTTTTTTTTAGTTTATTCGCTGATTGAACAATTCTTCTTAATTATCAAAAATGCTTCTGTTCCGTTCGGTTGCGTGGAACGCAGAAAAGGATTCTCCAGAAGAATTCTATTACATCAATTCCTACTGCCTAGAAATTAAGGCATTCCTGTATTTATTAAACCTATATTGTAGTAGGGCAAGTGGCTAGAACGTTTGCATTATGACAATGATATCCGGGTTCGAATCTCACCATAGTCGATTTGTCGGGAAGGAAACTTCCTGATGTTATCGAACTGGAGGGATCAATTCCCATCTTTGGAAAGTGCCTGAAAACCATACTACGATTTGACCCAAGCCTTGAATAGACGGAATCCTTGGGTGCCGTCGATAGCTGTGCTAGCACAAAGTCACGTGGTCGAGGCCTTCATCATGCTGGCCTTGTTGACAAGGCTAGATAACATGTTATTTCCCAGAAACTGTAACTAAGGTCTGCTCAGCATAGTTGCAGTGGGCTCCGTGAGTGTTGAATAGACACAAATGCGCATGCTCGTCTAGTAGTAGACAGGTATCCTCGAAATACGAGCGGCCAGCTATATATATATATATACATTGTAGAAGCTTTATCAACAACCCGTTCGTATCTACAAATTAATCAATCTACAAGGAATTAATGCAAACTCATTAGTGATTAGATTGATTAAACGCACAGAAGTGTGTGTGTGTGTGTGTGTGTGTGTGTGTGTAAAATTATAGTGCTGAGATATTCAGCCACCCCGCCCACGAGGGTTGCATGTGGCACAAGGGCGGGTTTAACGTGGGTTCTCCGAGTCCGTTGGCTCGGCCAAAAAAATGCCCGTAGAACCCGCATAAATAGGATCGGGTTGGTCAACATCCCCGAACGAGGCTCTGCCCTTCCGTATAGCCTCGTCCGGGTTCCTCTCTGCTCAGAGGCAGAGAGTTCGACCTGCCAGCCGAAAAGATTTCGTAGTGCTGAGAAGCCAAAAGACTTTCACACATCCATAAACACACTTTTCCCTTTTCCACTTTCACTGGCATTCGCATATCTCCGCCCCCATACATATACAAAAACTAGAATTTACTTAAAAACTCTAAAAACATGTCAGTATGGTCTATTTTAACAGAGTTTAAGAGACACGTTCGTCTTGGCCTAAGATGCATCTATACAATGAAACAGAAACCTGTATACATTCCTACTTACACCTGCAACTATGAATAAGTATACACACACGCACAGGTAGTTACCGCGAGTATTGCTGTTTTACTTGCAACGGAAGTCCGTTCCAGTAGGGTGCCGGGAAAAACCTGCTGCGGCGGAAGTTAAAGAAAAATGCAGCAGTGGTGAATATAAACGCACTTGTCACTTTACTTTGTCTCTCTTTCGCTTTCACTTTTTTTTTTTTTAACCCTTTCCTTTTAACTGCCATGTTCCTCTTCCACACTTGACTAGTTGCCATTGTTATTCACTGGCTGTGGAATAAGCAACATTAGACGGTAAACGAGAAACATGTCGAATTCGGTTTTTCTTTTCACTAAAAGAATCAATGTGGAGGAATTTGACTGGCTACTGGTTTATTAACACAGCGTGACCTACAAGGGCGGAAATGTGATAAACGCGCCAACTCTGTGGGCGGTAGAGTTTATATAGCTTTAAAAGAAACCCTCACCACCTCTACAACTAGGACGGCATTGCTTACTTCAAAGTGGACTCGTCACTTCAAAATATTTTCGCCATAAATCCATTTTTGCTCCCCGCCCCTCCGATTCTTTCAATCTAGTATTGTATGATGACCTGAAAAATTCGCAGAATTTGAAGTAGCCAAAAATTGAATCATTCAAAGAGATGAGTCCAGTTGCACATTAAAAACTGCTGATAAATTTATTAAAACAGATAAACTGCTTCATACGCACATATATGCACACATACACACGCACATATACACAGAAACAAATACACATATACACACACATTCTAGACATTGATGAAACAAGAAAGGAAAAATCAGAGCAAACGGAAATGGTTTACGGTAGAGTAATGGATAGCGGATTGAGGAATCAGAGAGCCGAGTTCGAATTCCAGTCGGATCCATTACATTCACTTACGTGCTAACAACCTTGGGAAAGTTATGAATCCTCTTCTTCTCCCCCACCCACCAGCTATGGTTAAATAGCAGAACAGACCGGGTTCTATAGAGGGATGGCAACTGGTCTACCACAGAAAAAAAATGGCAACCTACTGCGGGAAAAAATCTGCCTGGTCAGTCATGTATCGAAAGTTACCACATAAGTTGCCACATAACTGACTTAGGCGATCATGTATCTTTCGATACATGATCGCTTAAGCGTGTATCACGTATATCACAAGATTGAGTTTTCAAAATGAAGCTCTTCTGATGTTAATATTTTGCTTTTCGACATCCAGATTCTTCATGAGTAATTAGCCCCAATTATTCCCTCGCCCCTTTCGTCAGTATTTTCATTTTCTTTCAATATGATATCCAAAGAGCAAAAATAATTTTGTAATTCAAGAAGTCCTGTTACTGACGGAATAGTTTGCTGAAAGAGCTTCTCAAAGAAATATTCTAGCATAATAATGTGACCGTAGTGTAGCGGTTATCAGCGTGAAGAGTGGAACCGGCGTATCGAGTTCCAATTTTGGCATTGCGTTCACTTTCACACAGTTACCCTTGGAAAAGGCATGAATCCATCTCTTCCCCGCTTCCACCTGAGGGTTAAATATTAGATGATCAAGGTTGGCAGCCAGTCTTGGACACGGCCAATGTTGACTTCAAAACAGATCAGGCATGCTAGTTTGTAATTCTCTCACCCCATAAAAACCAACTTCCTACCGAAACAGCAACAACCCCTAACACAGTGTGGCTCTGACCTGGCACCCCACAATAGCGTCTAATGCTACTAAGGAGGAAGAGGAGGAGGAATTCAGAATTTGGGAATGTTGCTCAAGAATATGGGAATAAACTCAACAAAGATTACTCGTAATACAGACGCACATACATAATAAATTCGATCCATTTTAATTGAAAGGAAATGATCGTAATTCAAAATAAAAGAAAAATATCTCTCAAAGAAAAAATATATTAATAAGAAGATCGGTATACATAGTGTTGATAGAGCGATATTTATACATATTGTTGATAGATCGATATTTATTCTGGTTGTTTCCGGTTCATACAGGACGTAATTAAAAGTTCTCGGTCCGACAAAAACGGAATGAGCTAGTCTCATAGAAGTTTTATACTATTCTACATGTTCACCCCACTGTTAGCACATTATTTCTCAAATTTCTTGAGCCCTTTAAAAATACAGTGATACCTCGACTTAAGTCGTTTCGATCTAAGTTATTTTCGAAGATACGTCGATTTTTCTTAAATATTATATGGAAGAATAAAACCCGAGTTTACTCGAGTTTACGTCGGCCGTTAAAAATATTAGAAACGATAAAACACTAAAATAACAATAGACACATAAAAATTTCAAAATAATATGCATCCTATATATATATATATATATATATATATATATATATATATATGTGTGTGTGTGTGTGTGTGTGTGATAAAATCATGAAAAATAAAAAAATAGCATAATAATGTATATTCAGCAGAAGATGTTCTTATTTCAAATTCCCGCCGGCAGGCAACACTCGTGCATTGTTTTCCACTCCAACATCGATTTGGAATCAGACTTGTTTACGTCTGTGCTCTGCCGTTAACGTTATAATATCACGTCCAAATCATTCAAAATGTCCTCTTTCTCAACTTCATGACCTTGTGTGTAGAGTGGATAGCCTGTACAAATTCTTTAAAGCATCCGTCCACTTTCTATCACTGTGAATATGTGCATTGTCCTGCAAAATGAAAATGCCTTTTTGCATTATACCTTACTATTTCAACACGCAGTTTAATCATTACAACAAGTAGTATTCTGTTATCAAAATACCTTTTATATCTAACACGCTGTAAACAAGGCCTTTCCTGCTTAAATTTCTTAAGGTCATGGACAACCAGAGTGTCCCCGTTTCCATAGACTTGCTGCTTAACTATTATCTTTTTACATATTTTCTGGCCATGACATTAACTATATCCTTTTGTCACTGGGACTAAAAAGAGAAATCGACAGGGAAACCTGAATTGAAGCCTTTATTTAATCTGCGGGGGTAGACTGTTCTCGTTTCACTGCTCTTTCCTAGGAATATCTCGTCTAAATTCTTATTTTTAGTATTACTGAATTATTGTCGCCTATTTCCACTGAGTCCAAGTACAGGGATTGAACACACAATTACTATGTCACCAAATTCACAAACCAAACCTTTAATCCACACGGCTATTGTCGGAGAAATTTCTAGTGAACTTGGAGCCTTAAACATAACCTTACTGTTGTTTTTTATTGCTGCTTATCATGCTTGACTGCTGCTGCTGTTGAAGACTTGCTGTCATTTATCTTTCTTTTTTTATAAGCAGCTCCCATATTTTCTTATTTCTATGCTAAACTTTCTACGGAGGAACCATGCTCTAACATATGCGCTGATTCTGTCATATGTCTAACTTCCCAGTCTTCTTTGTCTAGTATTTTCATTTAATTCCACAGGGTCTGATGACTACAGCTTTCTCTCCATACATGATCAACCATAACCGATTTCATTGTCTCTCTCCTCGCTATGGCTTTTCGATATTCCCCTAGCCTTACTTTTAGTGGGTAGCTTTTTCACCTTTATATTGTTTGCCACAACTGTAAAAGATTGAGTACACGCAGTTCTTGGTTATATTCCCACACATGTTACGCTTTACCCGGCAGTGATTTCTTGCTCCTGAATATTGTATTGTTCTAATGTTGTATGACCTGCAAATTTTCTGAATATTCTCGGATAATTCCTTGACGTAAGCTAGACTGGCTGTGGGAATTTTCTGGTCTTCCTCCTTGACCTTTCTGTTCCCACCTGTAGACGCTGATTATTATGAAGTTATTATTTTGAAGTGTACGTTTGATGCTGATCATTTCTTGGTGCTATGTACCTGGGTTGCCATTTATGATTATCACCTGGTGCTGCAGGCATCGAACTAATCCCTTTTCTTCACACTCTATGGATGATGGGCATTAAAGTTCAAGTATTGTCCAGTGAAGGTTGGATTATGATATACGGACGTTTTGAAGCCATTCTCTGTGAGAGGTTTTAGTACATCCAGGAAAGTTATTTGATTATTATTTTCCTCTTCCGTTGTGAACTGGATCGAAGGTCTTATTGAGTTCCCATGGTTCAGCAGTATTTGTATAGTGTCCTGGTGCGGCCAGAGTATGAAGGTGTTATTTGGGTATCTCAGCCATACTGTTGGCTTTAATGCTGCCGTCCAGGGCTTTTCGGGAAAGTTCAGAAAATTTGCAATACATTAGGACAATTTTTTTTTTTCAAAAATTTATTGTTGGTAATAATTTTTCCAAAAACGTATTGTAGGTATTAAAACCTATTTTTATACTTCCATAGTGTTTTGACTCCTTTGGGGGTGCATAAGTATTTGCTCATAGTTGTGACCTTAATAGGTGCTACCACCTGATCACCTGGACCTGATCAAAGGCCTTGAAGTAGTTTATCGTCTTATCCAAAACGCGGATAAAGTTTATCGTCATACACAGGACGGGGAAGTAGTTTGGGATGAGAATATTTCAGCAGGTTCTCGTCTAAAGAGCAGCATATTTAAAGAACAATAACAATATAAGAACAATGAAACAGAAACAATAAATTGCATACTTAAAAAAACAAACAATAAAGAAGCAATTTCTTAATCAGATAATTGTATTTCTTTGGGATTGAAACTGTTATATATTCGCTTTTTCAATTACAAAAAAAAATCAATTCTAAACCATCAATGAGTCATTAAAATTAAAATTTGATTGCAATCTATAAGTTAAAACTATATATACACTTTTTAGAGTGTTGCTTACAACCTTGTCAGCAGGATTACGCTTAGTCAGACAATTATGTACTATACGTGATACACGATTAGCCGACTATGTAACTTTCGATACATGACTGACAAAGCAGATTTTTTTCTCGCAGTAAGTTGCCATTTCGTTCTGCGGTAGACCAGTTGCCATCCAAGGCTATAGAACGTGGTTTATCCGGCTATTTGCCTCCTGCTATTTATCCATAGCTGGGTAGGTGGAGAAGGAGAGGATTCATACCTTTCTCAGGGGTCAGTCAGCTTTGTACTATACGTAATACATGCTTAGACGATCATATATCTTTCGATACATGACTGACGAGGCAGTAGGTTGCCATTTCTTTCTGCTGTAGACCAGTTGCCATCCAAGGCTATAGAACCCGGTCTGGAGCGAAGAAGGGGATGCATGCCTTTCCCAAGGGTATTAACACGTAATGGATTTTACTGGAATTCGAACTCGGTTCTCCGATTCCTCAATCCGAGACGCTATCCATTACTCCATCGTGCCACCTAACGAAACCAAATGAGGGACATTTCATAACAGGCACCCGATAATGTATACGAAAATTGTTAGGAATTTAAGGACCCCTATCTCTCTCTCTCTCTCTTTGCTTCTTTCTCTCTCTCTCTCTGCTCCCCTCTTTTTCTCTCTGTCTCTTTTCTCTCTCTTTCTCTCTCTTTCTCGATCTGCATATGACACTTGAGTGCAGAAGGAGACAGCCTACTGAACTGAGAAAACTAGTCCTGAAATCCGAGACTCGAGATGGGGTAAGCGTTTTAACACACCCTCCTCCTTTCAGTGTCAGCATTTTTGATTTGATTCCAAAACCAATCATGTTGTTTGCAAATAGATTAACAGCGAACAACATGAAACAGTTGATAATGTCGATGCGTTGAGTTGGCGCCTCTTGCTCGTCATGTGACCTAGGTCGCAGTGTCTCTTAACAGGCATTATGGAGGTGGGAGAGCTGAATAGGTTTTTAATACGGAAGGTGAGGACAGAGGCGATGAACTGAACCCGAACGGATTTGGGGTAATGCCTGAAAGCAGCGAGAAGGACATGTTGCTACGGTGCAATGCTTTTCTTTGTTGAAAAGGGAAGAACGTGGTTCGTTGGGAAGGCAGAGAAGAAAAGAAACACTAAAAAAAAACTTGTAGAAGGTCTACGTCTGATTTTGCTGATCGCTCTTAAAAGAAACTTTTACGCTTCACGCTTCGTTTTGTACATTGGTCAAGGGCAAAAGATTTGAATAGAGTGCAGAGCATGGAGCAGAAACAGAGTGGGGAAAGTAAGGAGCGGTGAGAAGTGGCTAGAAAAGAGAGCATGGATATAAAGAAAAAGAAAGATGACGGTGAATTTGTGTGAAGAAAGAAAGGAGAAGGGGAAAAAGATCGGCAGAGGATGAGGAGTATAAAGTAAGCTTTGGTATGAGCGAAGAAAGAAACATTGAAAAAGAAAATAGAAATAAAGAGAGAAGGTATTTGGCAAGTAATTTGGAAAAGAGAAAATAAAGACGAAAATAATAAGCAGGAGGAAAAGAAAGGAAAAGAGAGAGTAGTAAATCATTTTAAGAAAGAAGAAAAAAGAGGATAGGAAAGGAAAGAAAATAAAAGGTCTGTCAAAAACGAAGATTAACGCATATACTTATTGATATTTCATCTCGAGGTCAAATTAAAAGATTAATCAGAAATTATATATATATATATATATATATATATATATATATATATATATATATTGCGTATTTAGCAAATTCTCTTTTAGGCATATCTGATTGAATAAATTGTAGACTTTATGTCTGCTAATTTTTAACAAAATCCGTTCATACTCACGAATAACCTTCCATGTATTAATATTAGATGATGAGAGAAATCTGTCATAGCTGTTTAAATTTCTTTTATTTTCATTTCCAAATTACTTTCGATCTCTTTTCAAGATCATCTTCAGGGGTGCAAGTAGTACGAAACTATATGGTGCTCAAGGGTGCAAGTATTTATACAAAGCTGTGCGTTGCTATCCATTACCGTTTGCATTTAAAAGCATAATGAAAAATAATAAATTATTAATGGACAGCAGTATAGATACTGTTTACAAACTCACACTTCCTCCCCTTTGGGCGCGCGAATATATTATCTATGTAGGTATGTATTTTATTATGTTTGATATTTTTATATTTGTAACAGTCGGATATCACGAAACATAACTAAGTACAACCCCAGGTCAAATATGTGGAAATTGTGGGTAGGGAAGCATTATTATGCAAATAGTCGAGAATGGACTTGCCTTGCAAATCTGTATTCCAAATATTCATTTTTGTAAGGGTATGAACATGTCAGTGTTGCTAAGGGAAAAGAAAACACGAAACTCACTAAAATGGCCGAAATAGGCACTCGATGAGAATCAAACTCACGACATTCGCATTCAAAGCTAACCTGATATAACCATAATCCTGCATCGATAAGTGATGTAGTTAAAACATGAATTTCTAGTCACGTAATTTAACTGAATTTTTGGTCAGTTCCTTCTCAACAATAATCCTCCGAATAGAAATCATCAGTTGAACGTAATTTACGCATACAAAGCAAAGAATTTTTTTAATTCTATTTATTAAATGTGTTTCTTTCTTTACTTACTTTTCTTCATTTCTTCTTTTCTTTATATTTCTCGTCATTTTCTTTAACTCATTTCTTCTTCTTTTCATCTTTCTTTCGTCTCGTTATTCCTTTCCTTTGATTTTTTTCATCTCTCTTTTTTTTATTTACTTATCTTCGTTCTTCTTTTCCGTTTTCTTTTTTTTCTTCCTCTTTTTTTCCCATATTCTTATTCCTTCATATTATTTTGCTTTCTTCATTATTCTTTCCTTACATATCATTCATTCTCTAATATTTCCCCTTTTTTTATTTCTTCTCTTTTGATTTCATCTTTTTCTTTTCTAATTTCCCGACACCCCGTCCAACTTCTCTATCGTTGTTCCCGCCCACCTGAGAAGCTTATGATACGATGGCCATGTTGTCGACTTTTTTTTATATCCATCATGAATAGTCATGAAGCCTCCCCTATCCTTTTTTTTCTCCTCATCTTTTTTTTTCTTTCTACTGATGTCAGATCCACGTGTAGTACGAGAATAGTCAACGCGAACAAAGGTAGCCTTTTATCGGTTTGTTTCGCCTTCATTATCGACTATAGAACCTCTTTTGCGGCTTTTATTTCACTGCGACAACAAAACAAAACAAAAACACTTTCTTTTCTTTATTTAAAAATTTTTTCATGGCAATCGCAATTTTTACGGCTATTGACAAGCCTTTATGTCGAGAGGAGGTGAAACTTTTCCCCCACCCAGTTCCACCCGTTATACAACAAAATTACCCACCAACTTAATCACGGGTTTCAATCAGTTGAACTCAATATCTTAGTCTTTCCTCTCATCAAAACTTAGGGAAAGTATTTTTTCCATTCTTCACTTATCTTCCTCATTCAAAATCCTCGTTAGACAATCGGTAATTCGAATTCGCTCTTAAGGGAATAATCAACGAAGAATTTCTTTTCTAGCACATAGATTCATCTAAAATGGCCACTGAGATAATTTCAAAATTATACATGCCTAAAAGGTATTTCATATTTACAAATATTACAAAGGTTTCATTCTATCGGAGAGTTACATAAAACTTAGTAAAATATTATGTAATATTTCAGTAAATTTACGTTGCTCAAAGAAAAGACTTCTAACCAAATTCTTCGTCAAAATGCGATTGTGTTAGGAAAACATTAGTTGCAATGTGGAAAAAATACGGATCGATTTCTTTCATCATTTTATTTGTTGACGCAAACAAACTTGGCACAAGGTCATTTCTACGGATCGAATTTCACTTTGCACAATGATAAAAGCACTGTATTTAAGAAGATACTTGTAAAATCTTTTGATCATTCCAACCATGGTAGTGGCTTTTGTTTGGGTATGAAATGTGAATTTTCTTCTCATTTCACTGAAAGCCTTCACACAAAAGCAAAGGCAGCAAGAGGAGGCGGGAAGACGGAGAAGACAGGGGTGGCGTGAGCTTGTTATTGACAATAAAAAAAAAAAAAAAAACAGAAGAAGAATCAACGAAATTTGCTCGATACAGAAAAATCGTTGAGGCGAGAAAATTTCATGTCGAATATAAATCCAAGCAGACATGGATACAAGAAAAATATATGAATTCCCAGGTGCATGGTTATAAATCTGCACTGATAAACTGGGTACAGTGGCTCATGCCTTTTACATCATTAACCCCCCCGCCTCACTCAGGCCCTCTACCGTTTAGCACTTAATATGAAGTCAGTGTATATGTCACGCCTTTCACTTTTCACTTTTACAGTATTTGCATATATATATATATATATATATATATATATATATATATATATATATATGTATATGTATGTATATATATATATATATATATGTATATATATATATATATATATATATATATATATATATATATATATATATATATATATATATAGGTGTCTGTATGTTTCTGCGTAACTTTTCAGACTATAATGCTTAATAGTCACCCAATGGCAGTTTCTTACTTACTCGATGCATCAGAATTGACCTGAGTACCAAAGTTTGAGGTAAATTTCGAAATTCACGAAATATAGACTAAATAGTAATTATAGATAAAACAAATATATTTTCTATTTTCGCTATTTTCTACGGATAATCGTTCATTTGCTGTGTTTTGTTATTTTCGGACTGTATGTAACACGAGTGGGAGGTACAGTCTCTCTCTCTCTATCTCTTCCACCCCCCTCTCTCTCTACATATATATATATATATATATATATATATATACAATTAGATATAAGTGGGCCATTATGGAGCTGTGATCTGAGAGAGGTAGGGTCAGCCATCTTGATAAGTCAGTGGTAATAAGGCCGACATAATTCTTTATGGATTTGTTTTCGTCAATAATGAAGTTCTATATGGGGCATTTGAATTCATAAATAAAGTTGGTCTTATATAGTTTTGATTTCCCTTGGGGGTTGTTCTTGCTGATTATAAGGTTGGCTGTTTTTAATTTTATTGTAATATATACTTAACTGGATATTATTAGTTTGTTTAAGTGGAGTAATGGATTTTTTATATTCCTTAGAGTGAATTCGACTCCATTGTAATTTACTTGTATATATTGTCGATAAAATATATTAATAATATTGCTATTATCTTTTTTAGCTGTGTGTAATTATTGCTTAACATTGAAAAAAAAATTGAATTGGCTGTCTATAATATAGTTAGGAAAACCGTTATTAACTAATGTTAATAGGAGTAGAGGCTTACACCTTGTTTTCTGTTTAGGATTAGGTTTCCGGTTCCTTCTAAATTCTTATGATTCTCTTTCTCACCCAGTAGCTCCTTGTGTCTTAATGTCTTAATGGCATTATCGTTTTGCTTGGGTGAATTTATATATGCACACACACACATACAGATACACACGCACACACACACACGTGTGTATGTGTGTGTGTGTGTGTTCTTCATCAAGATAATAATAAACAAAAATTATTTCAATGTAAATTTTGGAATTTTTCTTCAAGTATTAAAAGTAAAACAAATTGCTATTCTGTTTCTTTCGTAAAGTTAGCTTTTTGTTTGCAGACGCACACACATAAACATACACGCACACACACACACAGATATAAATTTATAGGTTATTACATTCGAACAGATGTAAGACCGCTATATAAATGCATTCATGTTTCGATGCAAATCATCGCATCTCATCAGGCGGTAGCAAATGAAGGTTATTACAATTTTTAATATTTACTTACAATCTCTTTTCCCGCGAAAAAGAAAATAAGAAAAGCGAGAATATATATATATATATATATATATATATATATATATATATATATATATATATATATATATATATATATTTGATGAAATCCAAAGGAATGAAAAATATATTATAATTTGGAAAAAGATTTCACCAATAATCAGAACAGAAAAAAAAATATTTGAGAAAGTATACATTCGCTTAACGAAATCTTATTTGTTGAACTTTGTGCACATTCACATTATATATATATATATATATATATATATATATATATATATATATATATATATATGTATGTATATATAAATAAAAAGAAAGAACAGTAAGATATATAATCCAGTGTTCTTATAGACATTTTTATTCTTACAAAATAGTGCTCAATGTAAATTTACAGAGCATTAATATTATAAATTAATTGATTTAAAATATGGTTTTTCCGCTGCACAGTTCTAACCATGTTTATATATATATGTGTGTGTGTGTGTCCTTACCAAGAGACTGGTGTTTTGTCATTTGTACAAAGTTTATGGGACAGACGGAGACCCGTTCAACAACACTTGGGTATATATATATATATATATATATATATATATATATATATATATATATATATATATATAGTTTGCTACAACAAAGCTAAATTCAGAAAGCTGAACAAAAACGCCACCTGCCTCCACAAGAAACAGATAAATAAATTTATCAAAGGTAATAACGCAGAAGTCGGATCCATCAAACTCCACAAAACATGGGAACGTAAAACACACAAAATAAGCTGTCCCCTATGTCCGATAATTTCACTGATCTCTACCATTATACAAACCTATCCCAAACTTCAAACCATTTGATCCTATCGTAATTAGCCAATATGATGTTAATTCCGCTATTATTTAAAATACTGGACTTAATAAACCTAATAAATGTACACTAGACCACTTAGATAGCAACAATCTAGCAAACTACATATGTATTAATATAAAAGGCACACACACACACGCACACACATACACACACACGTGTGTGTGTGTGTGTGTGTATGTGCATGTATGTAGGCATCTATACGTTTGTTTCTTCCTGAAGATTGCGTTTAGCATGAAACCCCGAGACGTGCTGACGGTGTGGGATAATATGTATATCTATTAATATATATACTTTATAGCTCTGTTATATAACATCGATTACTGTTTCAATAACACTAGCACTTTTTGTCCAATTCATATATTTACACACATACACAAACATATACATATATATATATATATACATATATATATATATATATATATATATATATATATATATATATATATATATATATATGATAAAACGAAATATTCTTCTCTCACCCACTAACATTAGACCGACAATTCTACGAAGACTGTTATCTGTGTATATTTCTAAGATGAGGTATTATGTACATTATTTACATTATTCGGACTATTGTCCTCATCTTTGTCACCGTATTTATTACAACGTTTCGGCCGCTGTACGCTCCGGACTTCCTCAGGGTGTTGGAATGTCGAACTGAACCTTTTATTTCGCTCACTGACATCCACTAAACATGGCACGTGAAACTAGAACAGTCGACACAGACACACACACATTCTTTATTTTTGACATCGAAAACATGTCAAAAGCTCTTCAAAATTCCATTCGCGTTTCGATGCGTATCAGCCTGTTTTTATTTATTTTATTTTTTTTTTTGTAAAAAGAGGTTGTATCCTGCTTTTAAATCTAAATAAATCATTCACTCGCCAGTAATTTTCGCCTGATGGGATGCATTGATACACATCGAAATACGACTGCAATTGTGTAGCGATTTTGACAAGTTTTTGATGTAATATCCTAATATATATATATATATATATATATATATATATATATATATATATATATATGTGTGTGTGTGTGTGTGTGTGAATGTATGTATGTAAGATGAAAACAAATAGAGTACAATTCCAACGTTTGTAACATTTACTTTAAAAGAGGGTACAATACAAATTAGAGCAATATTCTTTATTTTAGGACATTACATTGAAAACATGTCAAAATCACTACACAATTTCAGTCATATTTCGATACAGCGCATCTCATCAGGTGATTGTAAATTACTGGCGAGTGAACGATTTAATCAGATACAAAATACAGCCTCTTTTTACGGAAAAAGAAAAAAAGAGGCAGGTGGTTATAAAGTTTGTGCGCTTTGATTTGTTTTCGATGTAAAAACGCACACACACACAATCACACACACACACACATATATATATATATATATATATGTGTGTGTGTGCCTGTGTGTGTGTGTGTATGTGTGTGTATGTATACAGGGTGTCCATAAAGTTCGTGTGCACTTTAAAAAATTATAACTTTATTTGTATTTACGATAGAAATAATCTGTAAAAAATGTTATAAACTTTAATGTACCTAGTTTTAAGTATAGCTAAAATAACCAATGTGATTTCAGGCATTACTGTAAATCAGTTGGCAAATGTTTTCAGTGAAATGCAAAATCGTTTTACCCTTTGTATTGCTAATTATGGAGGACATGTGGAAACTTAAATAAAATAAAACCTTAAAAAATATGGATTCTTACTAATCGTTTTTACAAATTATTTCTATTCCATATATATATATATATATATATATATATATATATATATATATATATATATATATATATATAGTATGAGCCAAAACATGTACTCAGAGAAAGTCGATTTTTGTATTTTTAACAAGAAAAGTAATAACAGCAGGAGTTGGTAATTTGTACAAAATCAAGGGAATCATGGACTAGCATCAATAGCACAAGATTCTTCTTAATCAAATGTGGCTTTCGGCTAAAAAGTTTTTTGCCCTAGATCAACGCTTCCTGACCGTAACCCAAATTGAAAACCTTTCGGCAATAATTCTCAGCCATCGACATATTTCCGGCGCGTATGTGCACACGCGTAAAAGAATTACACCTTATAGTGTATTAGCAACATGCAACCCCCAATGTACATTAAAATAATAATAAATTCTGAAACAAAAAAAAAAGTAATATGTTTTCTGTCATTCGATGGAGAATATCTGAATTGCTTTTTAATTATTTATTTTGAAAGAAAAAAAAAGTAATAGGTTTGGAAACGTGGTAATTTCTGTGACGCGATAAATACATATTTTTTAAAAGTAATTATAATATTATGCTCTAATCTGTATCCAGCACTTTTAAAAAAAATAAATGCTAAAGAACTCTGGATTATAAATCTGACTCTCCTTTCTTTTTATTTTGATATATATATACACACACACACACACACACACACACACATATATATATATATATATATGTTTGTGTGTGTGCGTGTGTATCTGTGTGTGCCTTATTTAAATGTATGCATATGTATCTAATCACACGCGTACAGGACATCTTAAGAAGGCGAAAGGTATAGCAGGTGCGCACGTCAGTAGAGATATTGTTTTGCGTATGATATTGTGGTCAGTTTTCTTGCTGATAGTTTTATTATCTATTTAATAAAATAGACCTGATCGCCCTGATTCTAAAGGCTGAATGCCGGTTGATAGTTTCGAAAACACAAAATTCCCGCTCATAGGAAAAAAATAACTGCTTATAGAATTAGCCTATTTACCAGTTGGTTGGACACAACTACCACATCCGCACCTAATATTGCATGTCTGTGTGTGTGTGTGTGTGTGTGTGTGTGTGTGTGTGTGTGTGTGTGTGTGTGTGTGTGTGTTCAAAAAGAGTGTCTATATGAATTGATGCATGTGTCTCTGTTTAGATGTTGAATGGAAATAGTGCATGGTTACGAGTAATTTCCATATACAAACCCAGTCTTGCGGGCAACTTCTTTCTTTCTTTGTGTTCATGCCTTTGTCATCAGCAAACCTTGTGTTTCTTGTAGACAACGATAGCCGCAGATAAAAGCGACAGTCACACAAAAGAGGGGAAAACGCCTGCAAAAATGTGGGTCTCGTAATATAAGTGCTTTCTATTCTGCATATATCGATAGAGATTTGGCTTCTATGTTTTGTGATCCAGGGGGAGATTGAGTCAAGGCACGGAGACATTTGCTATATTATTGACTATTTACAATATTTCAATATACTTGCTGCTACTATAACTTGATCAAACTTCTCTTTCCCTCTCTCTTCACACACACACACACACACACACACACACACACACACACACACACACACATATATATATATATATATATGAAGAAATATAGTCTTAAGGTGTGCTATATTTATGGAATAAAGTGCTCAATATCAGAGATATTGTGTGTGTCTGTGTGTCTGTGTGTGCGTGTGTAAAAATATATAGAAAATAGGAAAGAACTCGTTAGGTAAATAATCCAAAATTCTTTAGTATTTTTATTATTTTAAAAAAATAGTGCTCGATACAAAAGTAAGGCATAAATATAATTATTTATTTAAAAACATGATTCCAACGCTACATAAGAGTTCTCATGTTTGAAAAGAAGAGACGAAAACTTTAAAAAAAAATTTCGGTTGAAGATGGAACAGAGCTTAGTACTTTAATTCAATTTAATTTAAATAATTATACTGAAGTTCAAAAACTATTAGGGTGGTGCAAAAATAATGACGTAATAATGTCGTTTTTTGACGTAAAAACGTCAAAAAACGACATTATTACGTCATTATTTTGGCACCAACCTAATATATTTTATCATATATGTAAGCGATGACTGACAGTTCGTTTTCCGAGGGCATACATACATGCACACACACACACACACACACAGACACACACACACACATATATATATGTGAAAAGTTAGTGCATATAAATAAATAAATATACATATATATGTGTGTGTGTGTGTAATATATCATATATATATAATTATTTATATATTATATGCGCGGTACTTAATAGAAGCGCTCAATATCAGAGATAGAGCTAACATATTTGGTTGGATTTATGGCATCAGTCCAACCAAATAAATATATATATATATATATATATATATATATATATATATATATATTAAGACGATTATGAAACTTTTCTTTTCTGAACGTATCCAGATACTTGAAAAAATGCAGGAAAAATTGAATAAAAAGCTTAATCGCAATACTTTGTTAGTCGTCTTAATGAAACTTATATATTTATATATATATATATATATATATATATATATATATATATATATATATATATATATATATATATATATATTTGGTTGGTGCAAAAATAATGTCGTTTTCTCATATATGTTACTGTGTGAGAAAACGACATTATTTTTGCACAGCAACCTAATATATATATATATATATATATATATATATATATATATATATATATATATATATATATATATATATATACATACATATATATATATATATGTATGTAAATATATATATATCTCTCTCTCTCTCTCTATATATATATATATATATATATATATATATATATATATATTTTATAAAAGAGGAATTGCTGCCCAAATACACAATTATATATATGTATATAACTAAATTTAAAAACTATATTTTATCACATATGTAAGCAATGACTGACAGTTCGTTTTCCGTGTGTGGCTCGGCATGTGTTTCCAGAACGCCTATAGACACAACATTCTGTATAGATAGTCGTTTTGGGGATCTGCTCTTCTTCTATATGCACTGTTCCTTCAGGACATCGGTGATCATGGCTCTCCACAATTTCCTGTCTTTTGTAGCTCTTAGCAATGTTTAACTTTTTACTATTTCCCCGACTGCCTCTTTGAGAGATTACTCGCAGTTTCTTGCCTGTCTTGTCTTGTGAGTGTCAAATTCTTCATGCCTTCTTTCCTCATTATGTATCTTAGACATTTCAACTCTTTCTTTCTGATTCTAAGAAATTTTATATTTTCCTCGTTGCTCACATGCTCCCTAAATGGCAATCTCACCATCCTTCTCTATAATCATATTTCTGTTTCCTCAAGTATCTTCATTATCTGTGAGGAAATTCTTCAACATTCTCTGCCCTAGGGGAGGATTGATATTACACAGTATTTCATTATCCTTCGGATTACGATGTCACATTTCCCATCGTCTGTTAGAACACTTCCATCATGGTTAAATTTTTCCACTACCTTGATTTTAACATCTCCAATTCATGGTGTGCATCATGGGCTTGTATTTCAAAAATTGTATTTGAAAGCGATGCTACATAGTTCACGTACTTGTAAAATCTCTAAAGCTCTTTCTGTTTGCCTGTAAATCGTTTAAACAAATATGTCGAAATCTGGCGTTACGCCTAATAAATGCATAAATTCATTTTCCAGATTGAATTAGCACAAAGCTAGGGCAGCGGAGACGATGGCGGAGGCAATGGCGGAGGCAATGGCGGAGGCGGAGGCGATGGCGGCTGACTTGCTGCAACGGACAAACACTTCTGTGTGATCGTTTGTAGGAAATAGTACTTGATCACAGACACACACTCGCACACATACATACAGACATACACACATAAAGGAAGAGGGAAATATACATACATACATACATACATACATATATATATATATGTGTGTGCCCATATATATATATATATATATATACACACACACGCACACACACACACACATATATATATATATATATATATATATATATATATATATATATAAAAACACACACTCACACAGAGTGAAGCGTGAATCCAAAGTCGTATATGATTTGCAAGTATTTTTTAATACATTCGAGAAAACATATTGACAATCAATCAGATTTGTAGGGTGTGAAAATATCTATACGCTTTCAGAAATGCAAATATTGAGGAAAGATAGAGCTATGTATGTAGAAGTAGATTATGTTTTGAATACATTTACATATCCGGGATATTATTGTTCTGCACACAGGCAATTAGGATAATATCAATGTAGAGTACAGAGAACCAACAGCTAGACACACAGAAGGTATCCAACATGGATGCTTAGATCGCGTTCCCTACACCTTTGAAAATGAGTTGGCATACTCCTATTCACATACAAGATGCCAGTGAAAAAGTCGATGACTAAATGTAGTCGTACTATTTTAAGATCTGTTATAGATTAAAATCAGAAAGTCTGGTTCAAGTTCCGCTCGAATCCATTACATTCACTTACGTGCTAATACCCTTGGAAAAGGTATGAATTCTTTTCTTTAGAAAAATACATAAACATTTTATCTACTAAAGATCACATTAGATAATCTTAAGTCTGACCTAGCACTACCGGGGTACATTCACATACGTGGAAAAGGTATGAATCCTGTTCTTTTCCCCCCAGCTATAGATAAATAGCAGGACAGACAGGGTTCTATAGCTTTGGATGGCAACTGGTCTACCGTAGAAAGAAATGGCAACCTACTGCGGAAAAAAATCTGCCTCGTCAGTCATGTATCGATAGATACATGATCGCCTAAGCGTGTGTCACGCATGGCACATAACTGATTGAATTATACGCAAATATTTTAAGATTACTTTTCAAGCACATCGTTTAGCTGTATAAATCAAATGTGTTGCACTTGTCTCATGTTTAGGCTTTGTTTCAATGAAAAATATACATTGATTTAATTTGAGATTTTGTGTTTTTAATACTTGAATCTAAGGAAATGCTAATAAGACAATCTTAAGTCTGACCTAGCATTATCGGGGTACATTCACTTAACTGGAAAAGGTATGAATCTTCTTCTCCCTCCCAGCTATGGGTAAATAGCAGGACAGATAGGGTTCTGTAGCCTTGGGTGGCAACTGGTCTACCGCAGAAAGAAACAGCAACTTACTGCGGGAAAAAATCTGCCTCGTGAGTCATGTATCGAAAGATACATGCTCAGCTAAGCGCGTATCACGTATGGCACATAACTGACTATAGATGAAAAAAAAAATTAGTCGTCAAAGGTAGGAATCAAAAGACTTTCTCATATACAAAAGACTTTTTCATGAAAATTAACTGAGTGAGAGAATGATATAACCGCATAAAAGTAATCCGCTCCCGTGCTGTCCATCGCCAGTCATTCCGTGTAGCTGATGAGACAGGAAGAAAAAGAATATAATATTTAAGATAAATTGCTTTTCTTCGCAAATACTATAAAATTAACCATCATTATGACTGCGATAGACTTTTACATTTACTAATACTTTGCATCTTCTTCGTTTCTCTTTTTTGTCTTTCTCTCTCTCTCTCTCTCTCTCTCTCTCTCTTTCTTGTTTTCTTTTATAAATTTTATCTTTCTGTGAATCGATAAAATATAACGCTCTTGTGCTACATTTGTTTTAAAAGCCAGAAATATATCTCGCAAACATAGATTTGCACATTATTATTGTTAAGGCAGAAGTGTACGAACAGTTATGTGTTGTCTGTGACGGGGAATCGAAATTAAGTAATATTTACATAACCAACATTGCAATATGAAAATTATAAGAGAGAAAGAGAGAGGGAGGGGGAGAGAGAGAGGGAGAGAGATATTTATTGTTTATACGTTATTTATATAGACACAAATATTTAAGTAGATGGTCTGTTTATAAGAAACAATATTCATAACATTTACCGGCCTGAATTTCTGAGGTCAAATTACTGTTTTTAAACTACAAATTTCCCATGATTTCTTTCGAACGCTCATATCTGCTCGAAGCGTATCTTAACGTAAACAAATGACGTCATATATTATGAAATAAATTAAGCCCGACAATTATTCTAATATATTAGGTTGGTGCAAAAATAATGACGTAATAATGTCGTTTTTTGATGTAAAAAACGACATTATTACGTCATTATTTTTGCACCAACCTAATATTTAGCGTTTAAGCGATATTTTTATAGATACAAATATTTAAGTAAATGCTCTGTTTATAATAAGCAGTAAACAACATTTACCGGCCTAAACGTCCGAGAAATTTCATAGAAAATATGTATCCCCCGACAGGAATCAAACCTGCATCCCACGTGGAACCATCATATAGCCTGACGTGCTATGCCATTTAAGTATAGAAGAAGCGTCTGTTTAGCAAGGTTGAATTACTGCTTTTAAACTACAAATTTCCCATGATTTTTCTAACGCTCATATCTACTCGAAGTATATATTAACATAAACAAATAATGTCATATATTATGAAATAAACTAAGCCCGAAAATTATTTCAATATATTTATTGTTTATACATTAATTTTATAGATACAAATATTTAAGTAAATGCTCTATTTATAATAAACAGTATTAACAACATTTAACGGCCTGAATGTCCGAGAAATGCCATAGAAAATATGTGTCCTCCGATAGGAATCGAATCTCTATCTTACATGGAACCATCATATACCTATAGAGAAAGCGTCTGATTAGTAACATTGCAAAATGAAAATTCTAAGAACGAGAGAGAGAGAGAATGAGAAAGAGAAAGAGGTAGGGAGAGAGAGAGAGCAAGAGAGGTAGGAAAAGAGATTGGCGCAATAAAGTCTTCAAAAATGCATAATCTTCATGACAGAATGAAATAAATATTATGAAAGAAAACGCATTCATCAATCCCACCTAACAATTAACTGGGCAACACTTACCTAACATTGATCTGTATAACACTTACCTGGCAATCACATGCTTAACCTAACATTTACCTGTCAAATTCTTATCTGCATATCACTTAGTTAACACATAGCTTTCTACTTACCTGTCTAACACTTAACAGAAATTAACCGTATAAGGCTTACCTATTGTTATGAATAATCAAGAGTGGTGTCCACTTGTTTTCTTACTCTACTCTTTAAGAGAGCTATTTCTGTTTACTGGGACTATAAAAGAACACTATTCTCGAACCTTATATACTCAGTTGAATAAAGCTTTCTTAAAGCCTACACCTGCATACTTTTGTCATTACACCAATGTAAACTTGTTTGTACACGCATGCATAAACATACGTTTATTATATACAATGTACACACGTTTTACTAATTTATATTTAAGCGACACATACGCCACTCTACCTCTCCACACACACCATACTGACACACACACACACACACACAAACATATATATATATATATATATATATATATGTATGTATATATATTGTCAACCATAAACTAACTGTTTCGCTATATCACAGCTCTTCAGTGTGGCTAGACGTCCGATTGCATATATATATATATATATATATATATATATATATATATATATATATATATATATCTGAAAAATGTATGTACACCTGTGAAAACAATGATATACGTATCTGTGCCCAAACATACGAATTTAGGGATGAGCACAGTGCATGAACATCTGTCTAAACACATATACAGACATATACACATTTTCATTCACGGACACCTGAAAGAATTTTATGTACAAGTATATACACATTTAGTAATACATATTCAAGCAGTAATATATATTAGCACACAAACATCCAAGTACATAAATAGGTTCACATACATGCACGCATACACCTGTAAACACACACACACACACACACATATATATATATATATATATATATATATATATATATATATATATATATATATATATATATATATATATATATATGCGTATAGCCTTAACACACCTGCATAAATATACTTGCAGACATTTATTTAGACTGGATTGTCTAGAGAATCAGTTTGGTGCAATGTATTTCTTACTGATCTCAGTAACAAATTTTCAAAGCAAAGAGAGCTACTTAAGCAGAAAATATTAGCTCAACACAATCTTCCCCAGTCGAAGTAGCATATTGCTTGTTAAAGTTTAGGATATATACCTATAAGAAATGGTATCGCATAAAACCGTTTGTTTTCATTACTCCTGCTACCAAAAGTCTTTTTAATTCATTCTTCTGACCAAGCGTTGGGTCTTCGCATTTCTGACGAAGCTATTTATTCTATTAGTTCCCAAAGAAGAAATAAGTTTTTTTTCCAGTAGAATGAAGAAGAAACGTACTTATTTTTTCGTGTTTTAACCAAGCACCTACCTCCACTAGTTGACTTCCACCTTCTGGAATTGAGAGCTAAGTCGTCAAATACAATAAATTTGACACGCAATAATAATACTTAATTACATTTTGATCTTTCATTGTTTTACAATACTTCACGTCGCTTTCAAAATCCGCCTGTATCGTTCTTTGCCATTGTTCCCACGATTATTTGCTTAGCTATACATTTTTAGTCTTTGAAAGCTTAATGAAAAAGCTAAACAGCATGCTTCCTATCAATGCCTAATGCAGTTCCATGAGAACAATGCAAACGAAAATGCTTCAATCATTCGTAGCCCATTTTCTTTTTGATCATGAATAAGCAATGATTGGTTTAATGTACCATGTCTCCGTTTGTCGACGCCTTTTCATTAAGTACACATACACGCACACAAAAACATATACATATATATACACATATATATATATATATATATATATATATATATATATATATATATATATATATATATCCTTTCACCTCTGATGCTCTTTTCATTCTTTTGATCATCGGCGCGTGAATATCACGTCAAAGCTCAGTCTGATGTTTTGCAAAAGTCTCTTGCCCTCAAGCTCGTTACCGCACAAATCTCATACACCTTTAAAGTCAAAGAAAATACACCCTCCCCAAAAAGCCAAGGGTTTCTTCTTTTGGCACGCGCTGTTGACACCACCCCATTAACCTCACTATTCTTCTCATTTCTTGTCTTATAGTTATTCGCTTATTTTAGGAGTTTATCCGCTGAATACGTTTCACAGCAGAGGATGAATCCTGAAGCATTTGTAAAATCGTAGATTTTTACCTGTAAGCCTTTGAGTATATCATAGAAAAACATGATGGAGTGAAAGTGTGAATAACGCAACTTGTACGATTATTAACTGAAATTTTGCACAGCCGAGAGGAAAAACAATTTGCGACTAATGCAGACACCTTCCCATCCCGGGTAAGACGATAAACTACATCCGCGTCCTGGGTAAGACGATAAACTACATCCGCGTCCTGGGTAAGACGATAAACTACATCGGAGTCCTGGGTAAGAAGATAAACTACATCCCAGTCTTGGGTAAGAAGATAAACAAAATTCAAGAGCAGGGCCTCTGATCAGGAAACTTTGAGGAGCGTGAAACCACCTCTTAAATGCTGGTGTTCCCACGTCCACACTGATTTGGGTGGTAGCACATATTAGTGCCCCAGTTATGGGTAAAAAGTTAACGCCCAAACTGGGATCAAACACTATGAAAGTGTAAAAATGGGTTTTAATACCAGCAATAGGCTTTGTAAAATAATTAGCAGCCTTATATTTTGAAGGAAAAAACAAATCACCAGCAATACAATATTGAAAAAAAAAAAATTGCAATTCACTTTTAAAGAAAAAATATTCCCAGCAATAAATTATGAGTAAAAAAATATTACCAGTAATATATTTTTGAAAAAATTATTACCAGCAAAGAATTTTCGAAGAAAAAATTATTACCACCAGCAGTACATTATTACCAACAGTAGATATTTGAAGAAAAAATACTACCGGCAATTTTGTCGGCATTAAATAACCCATTGAGAGTAATATGCCGTAAAACAAAATAAACCAAACCAATCTAAACCAAAGAATACATATTGTATTCATACGAATCTATCCTAAAAATGTTGACGGCATTAAATAACCCATTGATGTTGATATGCCGTAAAGCAAAATAAATCAAACCCATCTAAACCAGAGAATACATATTGTATTCACACGAAGCTATCCTAAATATGTAGTCGGCATTAAATTAGCAATTGAGGTTGATATACCGGAAAGCAAAATAAACCAAACCAATCTAAACCAAAGAGTACATATTGTATTCATACGAATCTCTCCTAAAAATGTTGTCGTAATTAAATAACCCATTGAGGTTGATATGCCGTAAAGCAAATAAACCAAACCAATCTAAACCAAACAATACATATTTTATTCTTACGAATCTCTCCTAAAAATGTTGTCGGCATTAAATAACCCATACAGGTGGATATACCGTAAAGCAAAATAAACCAATCCAATCTAAACCAAAGAATACATATTGTACTCATACGAATAAAAATGTTGTCTGCATTAAATAACCCATTGAGGTTTATATGACGTAAAGCAAAATAAACCAAACCAATCTAAACCAAAGAATACATATTGTATTCATAGAAATATCTCCTAAAAATGTGGTCGGTATTAAATAACCCATTCAGGTTGATATGCCGTGAAGCAAAAAATAAACCAAAGCAATCTACACCAAAGAATACATATTGTATTCATACGAATCTCCCCTGAAAATGTTGTCGGCATTAAATAACCCATTGATGTCGATATGCCGTAAAGCAAAATAAACCAAACCAATCTAAACCAAAGAATACATATTGTATTCATACGAATCCACCCTAAAAATATTGTCGGCATTAAAGAACCCATTGAGTTTGATAGGCCGTAAAGCAAAATAAACCAAACCAATCTAAACCAAAGAATACATATTGTATTCATACGAATTCCTCCTAAAAAAGGTTGTCGCATTAAATAGCCCATTGAGTTTGATGTGCCGCAATGCAAAATAAACCAAACCAATCTAAACCAAAGAATACATACTTTATTCATACGAATCTCTCGTAAAAATGTTGTCGTCTTTAAATAATCTATTGACGTTGATATGCCGTAAAGCAAAATAAACCAAACCAATCTAAACCAAAGAATACTTATTGTATTCATACGAATCTCTTCTAAAAATGTTGTCAGCATTAAAGAACCCATTGAGTTTGATATGCCGTAAAGCAAATAAAACAAACCAATCTAAACCAAATAATACATATTGTATTCTTACGAATCTCTCCTAAAAATGTTGTCGGCATTAAATAATCTATTGAGTTTGATATGCCCTAAACAAAATGAACCAAAAAAATCTAAACCAAAGAATACATATTGTATTCATACGAATCTCTCCTAAAAATGTTGACGGCATTAAATAACCCCTAGATGTTGATATGCCGTAAAGGAAAATAAACCAAACCAATCTAAACCAAAGAATACATACAGAATTCATACGAATAAAAATGTTGTCGGCATTAAATAACCCATTGTGGTGTATATGTCGTAAATCAAAATAAACCAAACAAATCTAAACCAAAGAATACATATTGTATTCATACGAATCTCTCCTAAAAATGTTGTCGGCATTAAATAACCCATTTAGGTTGATATGCCGTAAAGCAAAATAAACCAAACCAATCTAATCCAAATTATACATATTGTATTCATACGAATCTCTACTAAAAATGTTGTCGGCATTAAATAACCCATAGAGGTTGATGTGCCGTAAAGCACAATAAACGAAACCAATCTAAACCAAAGAATACATTCACACAAATCTATCCTAAAAATGTAGTCTGCATTATAATTAGCACTTAAGGTTGATATCCCTTAAAGCAATATAAACCAAAGCAAACTAAACCAAAGAATACATATTGTATTCATACAAATATCTCCTAAAAATGTTGTCGGCATTAAATAAGCAATTGAGGTTGATGTGCCGTAAAGCAAAATAAACCAATCCAATCTAAACCAAAGAATACATGTTGTATTCATACCAATCTCTCATAAAAATGTTGTCGGCATTAAATAACCCATTGACGTTGATGTGCCGTAAAGCAAAATAAACCAAACCAATCTAAAGCAAAGTATACATATTGTATTCATACGAAACTATCCTAAAAATGTTTCCGTCATTAAATAACCCTTTGAGATCGATGTGACGTAATGCAAAATAAACCAAACCAATCTAAACCAAAGAATACATATTGTATTCATACGAATCTCTCCTAAAAATGTTGTCGGCATTAAATAACCAATTGAGGTTGATATGCCGTAAAGCAAAATAAAGCAAACCAATCTAAACGAAAGAATACATATTGCATTCCTATGAATCTCTCCTAAAAATGTTGTCGGCTTTAAATAATCTATTGACGTTGATATGCCGTAAAGCAAAATAAACCAAACCAATCTAAAGCAAAGAATACTTATTGTATTCTTACGACTCTTTCCTAAAAATGTTGTCGGCACTAAATAACCCATTGAGGTTGATATGCCGTAGAGCAAAATAAAGCAACCCAATCTAAACGAAGGAATACATATTGTATTCATACGAATCTATCCTCAAAATATTGTCGGCATTAAATAACCCATTGAGGTTGATGTGCCGCAAAGCAAAATAAACTAAACCAATCTAAACCAAAGAATACATATTGTATTCGTACGGATCTCTCCTAAAAATGTTGTCGGCATTAAATAAACTATTGAGGTTGATATGCTGTAAAACAAGACAAAAGATCAAACAAACAGGTTCAAATTCTTAGACAGTGGTTTTACAATTGTTCACCTGATTGTTCCACGGAAAGTTACTTGACTGTGATTTGAAAGAATTTACTTCTGTCCAATGTCAAATAAATTCTTCCTTTTAACTTTTTCTCCATTTGCTTTGTCATTCATAGACTCCTTTTATATTTAATTCTGTTTTCAATTAGTATCAAGTTGTAAAATCAAAAGAAAATTTCAAAACTTCTGAAGGTCTACTTTAGATTTTCTTACTTTTAATTAAATGATTAGAAGTCAAACAAATAGTTGTTCTTCATATCAAGATGAGCTTCATTTGACACAGAATTGCATAAAGTTTAGAAAGGGTAAAGAAGTTGTGTTTTAGAAGAAGTGCTTACCTCTCTTTGCTTTCTAAAATCACAGCTTTTACCTTAGCTGAAAAATACACAAATCGTTTGGCCTGTCAAGTCGAGTGGATATACAATATTCGATTGAGTAGAAAATGTTTCTTAAATATGCTTCAGCCGAATCATTTTCAACGAAAAATTTAAAACAGATTTTTCTCATAATTTAAAAAAATATTTTGCTATTCTTACAAGAATACATACATATATATTTGGCTGAACACATACTTATTTGGCTGAACAGATAAATGATAGCTGCGATTCAGTTTTGAGTAATGCTATCAATTGATCCTCAGATATATGCATAGCGAATTTTTTGTCCTGCTAAGTATGCCTTCAAAAGTTAAGCAGAGTATTAAGAAACAGAAAAAATTCTTTAGAAACAAAGTGTCCTGAACTGTTATATGATATCTGTCATCCTATATGGTAGCGAATGATGGACAATCTCCTCAAAATGAGGAAGAGAAAATCTGATATTCACAGAACAAATTGAAGGCAAGAGAGACAGAAGAAAAAAACAGCGTATAACATACTTGGCGAGCTTGAGAAAATGGATGACTGACTAGGGTTTAAGAGAAATAACGAAAAGAAAAAAATATTAAAAATAACAAGCGGCAGGAAATTGGGGAGAGCCATGATCGTCTACGTTCTGAGAGGAAACGGCACATAAAGCAGGACTTACATTCTCTTACGATGTTTTGGCAACGTTTGGCATCTCTTGCAATAGGTATTGCAGTAATATTTTAATCAATTTTCATACGACGTTTTGGTAGAGGCACATTCATTCCCACACTCGCTGTAAGAAGTAACAGAACTAATTTCAACTAGGAACTAATTTCAACTCGGAATTAATTTCAACTCGGAATTAATTTCAACTCGGAACAAATTTTACCTCGGAACACATTTCAACTCGATTTAAAATCAAAGTTATCAATTTCCGTGAATTCCTAAACAAAATGCAATCAGTTGGTGTTAATTTTTTTAATTTAACATTAAAAATCTTTAGTAGATAAGATAATTCAGAATTCATCTTTTCTGCAATTTTCATTCTTTTTTGTTGCAAATGAATAAAGTAGTACTTTTTTTATTTACTTTTATTCATTTAATTCTGATCCAATAAAAATGCAATCTTCTTTGTAGCAACAACTGTAGATTGCTTACCTGTTTGTTTGTTTTTTATAAAAAACAAACTTTCATTCAAAAGAAGTCGTTACTGATAAAATTTAAGAAAATCAATAAATTAAATTTTAACTTGAAAACTTCACAGATTTATTGAAATTTATATTCTGTGTAGTGAGGATTTCACAGTCTTCGCGTTCGTAAATAGAGAACTGTTGAAATTAGTTCCGAGTTGAAATTAGTTCCAAGTTGAAATTAATTCTGCACCCCGTTGCAAGTAGAAATGTTGTATAACGTTTAGTAGATGACTTCTTCTCTGTATATGGTTTCTTTGGTTATTTTTTAGGCCTGCTCTACTGAGACGCGACTAGGAGATTAATATCAAGAGCCTTCCAAATATCTCTTACGAGCTATTCATGCCCGACACGATTCTGTTCAAAGTCACTTTTACAACTGTACACTGCTTTTCCACACGATGACCGATGTAGTTGCGATTTTTTCTGTTATGAGAGAGCCAAACATCAAAATGATTAATATAACCAAACTGTATACGTCTATATTTCCGAGATGAGGTATTATGTACACTATTTACATTATTCAGACTATTGCCCTTATCTTTGTAGCCATATTTATTACAAATTTTAGGCCGTTGTACGCTCCGGCCTTCTTCAGATGGTTGGAATGTCGAACTGAACCCCTTATTTTGCTCGCTGGGGTAGACTGTTCTAGTTCCACGTGCCATGTCTAATGGATGTGAGTTGTCATACTGTCACTGGATCTAACAAACGCCTTTATCCATTGTACTATGTGTCCTTGGCACGTGGAACTAGAACAGTCTACCTCAGTGAGCGAAATAAAGGGTTCAATTCGACATTCCAACCAACTGAAGAAGGCGGGAGCGTACAACGGCTGAAACGTTGTAATAAATATGGCGACAAAGATAGACCGAATAATGTAAATATGATAAACAAACTGATGCAAATAATGAAGAGCGAAGTTCCACATATTATTTTGCAAAAGGCTGACTTTCTCCAGTGTGTTATTGATATAAATACTGCATCGAACTTTCAGTTTGGGTGCTGTTTTTTCTCTCTTATATATACTCGCCACACTCAAATTCCTTAAGAATCAGATTGTCTTTTATTATAACCACATGACAAATCTGGCAATGAAGTAAAAGAGACTCGATAATTCAAGGGGGACTGCGTTTGAGGAAATCAACATAAACTTAACAACATCTGCTCCTGGGTACTCAATATATGACGGAGACACAGTATTGGTGAAATCGAACCAAGCTTTTCATGAAGGGTCAGTAATTAACCAAGGTTTTACATAGATCAATGACGACAAAATATGTATATTTTAAAGCTTCAGCATCGTCTCAATTGAAATTCTATACTCAGACAGACGTCCACCATATATATCGAGTAATTGACCCAGGTTTTACATACATAGATCAATGACGACAAAATACGTGTATTTTAAAGCTTCAGCATCATCTCAATTGAAATTCTATACTCAGACAGACGTTAACCAAGTATATCCAGTAATTAACCCAGGTTTTACATGCATCGATCAATGACGACAAGATACGTGTATTTTAAAGCTTCAGCATCATCTCAATTGAAATTCTGTACTCAGACAGACGTCCACCAAGTATATCCAGTAATTAACCCAGGTTTTAAATGCATCGATCAATGACGACAAAATACGTGTATTTTAAAGCTTCAGCATCGTCTCAATTCAAATTCTATACTCAGACAGACGTCCACCATATATATCGAGTAATTAACACAGGTTTTACATGCATCGATCAATGACGACAAAATACGTGTATTTTAAAGCTTCAGCATCGTCACAATTGAAATTCTATACTCAGACAGACGTCCACCATATATATCGAGTAATTGACCCAGGTTTTACATGCATAGATCAATGACGACAAAATACGTGTATTTTAAAGCTTCAGCATCGTCACAATTGAAATTCTATACTCAAACAGACGTCAACAATATATATCGAGTAATAAACACAGGTTTTACATGGATCGATCAATGACGAAAAATTACGTGTATTTTAAAGCTTCAGCATCGTCTCGATTGAAATTCTATACTCAGACAGACGTCCACCATATATATCGAGTAATTGACCCAGGTTTTACATGCATAGATCAATGACGACAAAATACGTGTATTTTAAAGCTTCAGCATCGTCACAATTGAAATTCTATACTCAAACAGACGTCAACCATATATATCGAGTAATAAACACAGGTTTTACATGCATCGATCAATGACGACAAAATACGTATATTTTAAAGCTTCAGCATCGTCACAATTGAAATTCTATACTCAGACAGACGTCCACCATATATATCGAGTAATTGACCCATGTTTTACATGCGTAGATCAATGACGACAAAATACGTGTATTTTAAAGCTTCAGCATCGTCTCAATTGAAATTCTATACTCAGACAGACGTCCACCATATATATCGAGTAATTAACACAGGTTTTACATGCATAGATCAATGACGACAAAATACGTGTATTTTAAAGCTTCAGCATCGTCTCAATTGAAATTCTATTCTCAGACAGACGTCCACCATATATATCGAGTAATTGACCCAGGTTTTACATGCATAGATCAATGACGACAAAATACGTGTATTTTAAAGCTTCAGCATTGTCTCAATTGAAATTCTATACTCAGACAGACGTCCACCATATATATCGAGTAATTGACCCAGGTTTTACATGCATAGATCAATGACGACAAAATACGTGTATTTTAAAGCTTCAGCATCGTCTCAATTGAAATTCTATACTCAGACAGACGTCCAATATATATATCGAGTAATTGACCCAGGTTTTACATGCAAAGATCAATGACGACAAAATACGTGTATTTTAAAGCTTCAGCATCGTCTCAATTGAAATTCTATTCTCAGACAGACGTCCACCATATATATCGAGTAATTGACCCAGGTTTTACATGCATAGATCAATGACGACAAAATACGTGTATTTTAAAGCTTCAGCATCGTCTCAATTGAAATTCTATACTCAGACCGACGTCCACCATATATATCGAGTAATTGACCCAGGTTTTACATGCATAGATCAATGACGACAAAATACGTGTATTTTAAAGCTTCAGCATCGTCTCAATTGAAATTCTATACTCAGACAGACGTCCACCATATATATCGAGTAAATGATACAGGTTTTACATGCATCGATCAATGACGACAAAATACGTGTATTTTAAAGCTTCAGCATCGTCTCAATTGAAATTCTATACTCAGACAAACGTCCACCATATATATCGCGTAATTGACCCAGGTTTTACATGCATAGATCAATGACGAAAAAATACGTGTATTTTAAAGGTTCAGCATCGTCTCAATTGAAATTCTATACTCAGACAGACGTCCACCATATATATCGAGTAATTAACACAGGTTTTACATGCATCGATCAATGACGACAAATTACGTGTATTTTCAATCTTCAGCATCGTCTCAATTGAAATTCTCTACTCAGACAGACGTCCACCATATATATAGAGTAATTGACCCAGGTTTTACATACATAGATAAATGACGACAAAATACGTGTAATTTAAAGATTCAGCATCGTCTCAATTGAAATTCTATACTCAGACAGACGTCCACCATATATATCGAGTAATTGACCCAGGTTTTACATGCAAAGATCAATGACGACAAAATACGTGTATTTTAAAGCTTCAGCATCATCTCAATTGAAATTCTATACTCAGACAGACGTCCACCATATATATCGAGTAACTGACACAGGTTTTACATGGATCGATCAATGACGACAAAATACGTGTATTTTAAAGCTTCAGCATCGTCTCAATTGAAATTCTATACTCAGACAGACGTCCACCATATATATCGAGTAATTGACCCAGGTTTTACATGCATAGATCAATGACGACAAAATACGTGTATTTTAAAGCTTCAGCATCGTCTCAATTGAAATTCTATACTCAGAAAGACGTCCACCATATATATCGAGTAATTGACCCAGGTTTTACATGCAAAGATCAATGACGACAAGATACGTGTATTTTAAAGCTTCAGCATCGTCTCAATTGAAATTCTATACTCAGACAGACGTACACCATATATATCGAGTAATTGACCAAGGTTTTACATGCATAGATCAATGACGACAAAATACGTGTATTTTAAAGCTTCAGCATCGTCTCAATTGAAATTCTATACTCAGACAGACGTCCACCATATATATCGAGTAATTGACCCAGGTTTTACATGCATAGATCAATGACGACAAAATACGTGTATTTTAAAGCTTCAGCATCTCCTCAATTGAAATTCTATACTCAGACAGACGTCCACCATATATATAGAGTAATTGACCCAGGTTTTACATACATAGATAAATGACGACAAAATACGTGTATTTTAAAGCTTCAGCATCGTCTCAATTGAAATTCTATTCTCAGACAGACGTCCACCATATATATCGAGTAATTGACCCAGGTTTTACATGAATAGATCAATGACGACAAAATACGTGTATTTTAAAGCTTCAGCATCGTCTCAATTGAAATTCTATACTCAGACAGACGTCCACCATATATATCGAGTAACTGACCCAGGTTTTACATGCATAGATCAATGACGACGAAATACGTGTATTTTAAAGCTTCAGCATCGTCTCAATTGAAATTGTATACTCAGACAGACGTCCACCATATATATCGAGTAATTAACACAGGTTTTACATGCATAGATCAATGACGACAAAATACGTGTATTTTAAAGCTTCAGCATCATCTCAATTGAAATTCTATACTCAGACAGACGTCCACCATATATATCGAGTAATTGACCTAGGTTTTACATGCATAGATCAATGACGACAAATTGCGTGTATTTTAAAGCTTCAGCATCGTCTCAATTGAAATTCTATACTCAGACAGACGTCCACCATATATATAGAGTAATTGACCCAGGTTTTACATACATAGATAAATGACGACAAAATACGTGTATTTTAAAGCTTCAGCATCGTCTCAATTGAAATTCTATTCTCAGCCAGACGTCCCCCATATATATCGAGTAATTGACCCAGGTTTTACATGCATAGATCAATGACGACAAAATACGTGTATTTTAAAGCTTCAGCATCGTCTCAATTGAAATTCTATACTCAGACAGACGTCCACCATATATATCGAGTAACAGACCCACGTTTTACATGCATAGATCAATGACGACAAAATACGTGTATTTTAAAGCTTCAGCATCGTCTCAATTGAAATTCTATTCTCAGCCAGACGTCCACCATATATATCGAGTAATTGACCCAGGTTTTACATGCATAGATCAATGACGACAAAATACGTGTATTTTAAAGCTTCAGCATCGTCTCAATTGAAATTCTATACTCAGACAGACGTCCACCATATATATCGAGTAACAGACACAGGTTTTACATACATAGATCAATGACGACAAAATACGTGTATTTTAAAGCTTCAGCATCGTCTCAATTGAAATTCTATACTCAGACAGACGTCCACCATATATATCGAGTAATTGACCCAGGTTTTACATGCATAGATCAATGACGACAAAATACGTGTATCTTAAAGCTTCAGCATCGTCTCAATTGAACTTCTATACTCAGACAGACGTCCACCATATATATCGAGTAATTGACCAAGGTTTTAGATGCATAGATCAATGACGACAAAATACGTGTATTTTAAAGCTTCAGCATCGTCTCAATTGAAATTCTATACTCAGACAGACGTTCACCATATATATCGAGTAATTGACCCAGGTTTTACATGCAAAGATCAATGACGACAAAATACGAGTATTTTAAAGCTTCAGCATCGTCTCAATTGAAATTCTATTCTCAGACAGACGTCCACCATATATATCGAATAATTGACCCAGGTTTTACATGCATAGATTAATTACGACAAAATACGTATCATTTAAAGCTTTAGCATCGTCTCAATTGAAATTCTATACTCAGACAGACGTCCACCATATATATCGAGTAATTGACCCAGGTTTTACATGCATAGATCAATGACAACAAAATACGTGTATTTTAAGGCTTCAGCATCGTCTCAATTGAAATTCTATACTCAGACAGACGTCCACCATATATATCGAGTAATTGACCCAGGTTTTACATGCAAAGATCAATGACGACAAAATACGAGTATTTTCAAGCTTCAGCATCGTCTCAATTGAAATTCTATTCTCAGACAGACGTCCACCATATATATCGAGTAATTGACCCAGGTTTTACATGCATAGATCAATGACGACAAAATACGTGTATTTTAAAGCTTCAGCATCGTCTCAATTGAAATTCTATACTCAGACAGACGTCCACCATATATATCGAGTAACTGACCCAGGTTTTACATGCATAGATCAATGACGACAAAATACGTGTATTTTAAAGCTTCAGCATCGTCTCAATTGAAATTCTATACTCAGACAGACGTCCACCATATATATCGAGTAATTGACCCAGGTTTTACATGCATAGATCAATGACGACAAAATACGTCTATTTTAAAGCTTCAGCATCGTCTCAATTGAAATTCTATACTCAGACAGACGTCCACCATATATATCGAGTAATTGACCTAGGTTTTACATGCATAGATCAATGACGACAAAATACGTGTATTTTAAAGCTTCAGTATCGTCTCAATTGAAATTCTATACTCAAACAGACGTCCACCATATATATCGAGTAATTAACACAGATTTTACATGCATAGATCAATGACGACAAAATACGTGTATTTTAAAGCTTCAGCATCGTCTCAATTGAAATTCTATACTCAGACAGACGTCCAGCATATATATCTAGTAACTGACCCAGGTTTTACATGCAAAGATCAATGACGACAAAATACGAGTATTTTCAAGCTTCAGCATCGTCTCAATTGAAATTCTATTCTCAGACAGACGTCCACCATATATATCGAGTAATTGACCCAGGTTTTACATGCATAGATTAATGACGACAAAATACGTATATTTTAAAGCTTTAGCATCGTCTCAATTGAAATTGTATACTCAGACAGACGTCCACCATATATATCGAGTAATTGACCCAGGTTTTACATGCATAGATCAATGACGCCCAAATATGTGTATTTTAAAGCTTCAGCATCGTCTGAATTGAAATTCTATACTCAAACAGACGTCCACCATATATATCGAGTAATTAACACAGGTTTTACATGCAAAGATCAATGACGAGAAAATACGTGTATTTTAAAGCTTCAGCATCGTCTCAATTGAAATTCTATACTCAGACAGACGTCCGCGATATATATCTAGTAACTGACCCAGGTTTTACATGCATCGATCAATGACGACAAAATACGTTTATTTTAAAACTTCAGCATCGTCTCAATTGAAATTCTATACTCAGACAGACATCCACCATATATATCGAGTAACTGACCAAGGTTTTACATGCATAGATCAATGACGACAAAATACGTGTATTTTAAAGCTTCAGCATCGTCTCAATTGAAATTCTATACTCAGACAGACGTCCACCATATATATCGAGTAATTGACCCAGGTTTTACATGCATAGATCAATGACGACAAAATACGTGTATTTTAAAGCTTCAGCATCGTCTCAATTGAAATTCTATTCTCAGACAGACGTCCACCATATATATCGAGTAATTGACCCAGGTTTTACATGCATAGATCAATGACGACAAAATACGTGTATTTTAAAGCTTCAGCATCGTCTCAATTGAAATTCTATACTCAGACAGACGTCCACCATATATATCGAGTAACTGACCCAGGTTTTACATGCATAGATCAATGACGACAAAATACGTGTATTTTAAAGCTTCAGCATCGTCTCAATTGAAATTCTATACTCAGACAGACGTCCACCATATATATCGAGTAATTGACCCAGGTTTTACATGCATAGATCAATGACGACAAAATACGTCTATTTTAAAGCTTCAGCATCGTCTCAATTGAAATTCTATACTCAGACAGACGTCCACCATATATATCGAGTAATTGACCTAGGTTTTACATGCATAGATCAATGACGACAAAATACGTGTATTTTAAAGCTTCAGCATCGTCTCAATTGAAATTCTATACTCAAACAGACGTCCACCATATATATCGAGTAATTAACACAGATTTTACATGCATAGATCAATGACGACAAAATACGTGTATTTTAAAGCTTCAGCATCGTCTCAATTGAAATTCTATACTCAGACAGACGTCCAGCATATATATCTAGTAACTGACCCAGGTTTTACATGCATCGATCAATGACGACAAAATACGTGTATTTTAAAGCTTCAGCATCGTCTCAATTGAAATTCTATACTCAGACAGACGTCCACCATATATATCGAGTAATTGACCAAGGTTTTACATGCATAGATCAATGACGACAAAATACGTATATTTTAAAGCTTCAGCATCGTCTCAATTGAAATTCTATACTCAGACAGACGTCCACCATATATATCGAGTAATTGACCCAGGTTTTACATGCATAGATCAATGACAACAAAATACGTGTATTTTAAGGCTTCAGCATCGTCTCAATTGAAATTCTATACTCAGACAGACGTCCACCATATATATCGAGTAATTGACCCAGGTTTTACATGCAAAGATCAATGACGACAAAATACGAGTATTTTCAAGCTTCAGCATCGTCTCAATTGAAATTCTATTCTCAGACAGACGTCCACCATATATATCGAGTAATTGACCCAGGTTTTACATGCATAGATCAATGACGACAAAATACGTGTATTTTAAAGCTTCAGCATCGTCTCAATTGAAATTCTATACTCAGACAGACGTCCACCATATATATCGAGTAACTGACCCAGGTTTTACATGCATAGATCAATGACGACAAAATACGTGTATTTTAAAGCTTCAGCATCGTCTCAATTGAAATTCTATACTCAGACAGACGTCCACCATATATATCGAGTAATTGACCCAGGTTTTACATGCATAGATCAATGACGACAAAATACGTCTATTTTAAAGCTTCAGCATCGTCTCAATTGAAATTCTATACTCAGACAGACGTCCACCATATATATCGAGTAATTGACCTAGGTTTTACATGCATAGATCAATGACGACAAAATACGTGTATTTTAAAGCTTCAGCATCGTCTCAATTGAAATTCTATACTCAAACAGACGTCCACCATATATATCGAGTAATTAACACAGATTTTACATGCATAGATCAATGACGACAAAATACGTGTATTTTAAAGCTTCAGCATCGTCTCAATTGAAATTCTATACTCAGACAGACGTCCAGCATATATATCTAGTAACTGACCCAGGTTTTACATGCAAAGATCAATGACGACAAAATACGAGTATTTTCAAGCTTCAGCATCGTCTCAATTGAAATTCTATTCTCAGACAGACGTCCACCATATATATCGAGTAATTGACCCAGGTTTTACATGCATAGATTAATGACGACAAAATACGTATATTTTAAAGTTTTAGCATCGTCTCAATTGAAATTGTATACTCAGACAGACGTCCACCATATATATCGAGTAATTGACCCAGGTTTTACATGCATAGATCAATGACGCCCAAATATGTGTATTTTAAAGCTTCAGCATCGTCTCAATTGAAATTCTATACTCAAACAGACGTCCACCATATATATCGAGTAATTAACACAGGTTTTACATGCAAAGATCAATGACGAGAAAATACGTGTATTTTAAAGCTTCAGCATCGTCTCAATTGAAATTCTATACTCAGACAGACGTCCGCGATATATATCTAGTAACTGACCCAGGTTTTACATGCATCGATCAATGACGACAAAATACGTGTATTTTAAAGCTTCAGCATCGTCTCAATTGAAATTCTATACTCAGACAGACATCCACCATATATATCGAGTAACTGACCAAGGTTTTACATGCATAGATCAATGACGACAAAATACGTGTATTTTAAAGCTTCAGCATCGTCTCAATTGAAATTCTATACTCAGACAGACGTCCACCATATATATCGAGTAATTGACCCAGGTTTTACATGCATAGATCAATGACGACAAAATACGTGTATTTTAAAGCTTCAGCATCGTCTCAATTGAAATTCTATTCTCAGACAGACGTCCACCATATATATCGAGTAATTGACCCAGGTTTTACATGCATAGATCAATGACGACAAAATACGTGTATTTTAAAGCTTCAGCATCGTCTCAATTGAAATTCTATACTCAGACAGACGTCCACCATATATATCGAGTAACTGACCCAGGTTTTACATGCATAGATCAATGACGACAAAATACGTGTATTTTAAAGCTTCAGCATCGTCTCAATTGAAATTCTATACTCAGACAGACGTCCACCATATATATCGAGTAATTGACCCAGGTTTTACATGCATAGATCAATGACGACAAAATACGTCTATTTTAAAGCTTCAGCATCGTCTCAATTGAAATTCTATACTCAGACAGACGTCCACCATATATATCGAGTAATTGACCTAGGTTTTACATGCATAGATCAATGACGACAAAATACGTGTATTTTAAAGCTTCAGCATCGTCTCAATTGAAATTCTATACTCAAACAGACGTCCACCATATATATCGAGTAATTAACACAGATTTTACATGCATAGATCAATGACGACAAAATACGTGTATTTTAAAGCTTCAGCATCGTCTCAATTGAAATTCTATACTCAGACAGACGTCCAGCATATATATCTAGTAACTGACCCAGGTTTTACATGCAAAGATCAATGACGACAGAATACGTGTATTTTAAAGCTTCAGCATGATCTCAATTGAAATTTTATACTCAGACAGACGTCCAACATATATATGTAATAACTGACCCAGGTTTTACATGCATCGATCAATGACGACAAAATACGTGTATTTTAAAGCTTCAGCATCGTCTCAATTGAAATTCTATACTCAGACAGACGTCCACCATATATATCGAGTAATTGACCCAGGTTTTACATGCATAGATCAATGACGACAAAATACGTGTATCTTAAAGCTTCAGCATCATCTCAATTGAAATTCTATACTCAGACAGACGTCCACCATATATATCGAGTAACTGAGCCAGGTTTTACATGCAAAGATCAATGACGACAAAATACGTGTATTTTAAAGCTTCAGCATCGTCTCAATTGAAATTCTATACTCAGACAGACGTCCACCATATATATCGAGTAATTGACATAGGTTTTACATGCATAGATCAATGACGACAAAATACGTGTATTTTAAAGCTTCAGCATCGTCTCAATTGCAATTCTATTCTCAGACAGACGTCCACCATATATATCGAGTAATTGACCCAGGTTTTACATGCATAGATCAATGACGACAAAATACGTGTATTTTAAAGCTTCAGCATCGTCTCAATTGAAATTCTATACTCAAACAGACGTCCACCATATATATCGAGTAATTGACCCAGGTTTTACATGCATAGATCAATGACGACAAAATACGTGTATTTTAAAGCTTCAGCATCATCTCAATTGAAATTCTATACTCAGACAGACGTCCACCATATATATCGAGTAATTGACCCAGGTTTTACATGCATAGATCAATGACGACAAAATACGTATATTTTAAAGCTTCAGCATCGTCTCAATTGAAATTCTATACTCAGACAGACGTCCACCATATATATCGAGTAATTGACCCAGGTTTTAGATGCATAGATCAATGACGACAAAATACGTGTATTTTAAAGCTTCAGCATCATCTCAATTGAAATTCTATACTCAGACAGACGTCCACCATATATATCGAGTAATTGACCCAGGTTTTGCATGCAAAGATCAATGACGACAAAATACGTGTATTTTAAAGCTTCAGCATCATCTCAATTGAAATTCTATACTCAGACGGACGTCCACCATATATATCTAATAACTGACGCAGGTTTTACATGCATCGATATGTGACGACAAAATACGTGTATTTTAAAGCTTCAGGATCGTCTCAATTGAAATTCTATACTCAGACAGACGTCCACCATATATATCGAGTAATTGACCCAGGTTTTACATGCATAGATCAATGACGACAAAATACGTGTATTTTAAAGCTTCAGCATCGTCTCAATTGAAATTCTATACTCAGACAGACGTCCACCATATATATCGAGTAACTGACCCAGGTTTTACATGCATAGATCAATGACGACAAAATACGTGTATTTTAAAGCTTCAGCATCGTCTCAATTGAAATTCTATACTCAAACAGACGTCCACCATATATATCGAGTAATTGACCAAGGTTTTACATGCATAGATCAATGACGACAAAATACGTGTATTTTAAAGCTTCAGCATCATCTCAATTGAAATTCTATACTCAGACAGACGTCCACCATATATATCGAGTAACTGACCCAGGTTTTACATGCAAAGATCAATGACGACAAAATACGTGTATTTTAAAGCTTCAGCATCGTCTCAATTGAAATTCTATACTCAGACAGACGTCCACCATATATATCGAGTAATTGACCTAGGTTTTACATGCATAGATCAATGACGACAAAATACGTGTATTTTAAAGCTTCAGCATAGTCTCAATTGCAATTCTATTCTCAGACAGACGTCCACCATATATATCGAGTAATTGACCCAGGTTTTACATGCATAGATCAATGACGACAAAATACGTATATTTTAAAGCTTCAGCATCGTCTCAATTGAAATTCTATACTCAGACAGACGTCCACCATATATATCGAGTAATTGACCCAGGTTTTACATGCATAGATCAATGACGACAAAATACGTGTATTTTAAAGCTTTAGCATCATCTCAATTGAAATTCTATACTCAGACAGACGTCCACCATATATATCGCGTAATTGACCCAGGTTTTACATGCATAGATCAATGACGACAAAATACGTGTATTTTAAAGCTTCAGCATCGTCTCAATTGAAATTCTATACTCAGACAGACGTCCACCATATATATCGAGTAACTGACCCAGGTTTTACATGCAAAGATCAATGACGACAAAATACGTGTATTTTAAACCTTCAGCATCGTCTCAATTGAAATTCTATACTCAGAGAGACGTCCACCATATATATCGAGTAATTGACCCAGGTTTTACATGCATAGATCAATGACGACAAAATACGTGTATTTTAAAGCTTCAGCATCGTCTCAATTGAAATTCTATACTCAGACAGACGTCCACCATATATATCGAGTAATTAACACAGGTTTTACATGCATCCATCAATGACGACAAAATACGTGTATTTTAAAGCTTCAGCATCGTCTCAATTGAAATTCTATACTCAGACAGACGTCCACCATATATATCGAGTAATTGACCTAGGTTTTACATGCATAGATCAATGACGACAAAATACGTGTATTTTAAAGCTTCAGCATCGTCTCAATTGAAATTCTATACTCAGACAGACGTCCACCATATATATCGAGTAATTGACCCAGGCTTTACATGCATAGATCAATGACGACAAAATACGTGTATTTTAAAGCTTCAGCATCGTCTCAATTGAAATTCTATACTCAGACAGACGTCCACCATATATATCGAGTAATTAACACAGGTTTTACATGCATCCATCAATGACGACAAAATACGTGTATTTTAAAGCTTCAGCATCGTCTCAATTGAAATTCTATACTCAGACAGACGTCCACCATATATATCGAGTAATTGACCTAGGTTTTACATGCATAGATCAATGACGACAAAATACGTGTATTTTAAAGCTTCAGCATCGTCTCAATTGAAATTCTATTCTCAGACAGACGTCCACCATATATATCGAGTAATTGACCCAGGTTTTACATGCATAGATCAATGACGACTAAATACGTGTATTTTAAAGCTTCAGCATCGGCTCAATTGAAATTCTATACTCAGACAGACGTCCACCATATATATCGAGTAATTAACACAGGTTTTACATGCATCGATCAATGACGACAAAATACGTGTATTTTAAAGCTTCAGCATCGTCTCAATTGAAATTCTATACTCAGACAGACGTCCACCATATATATCGAGTAATTAACACAGGTTTTACATGCATCGATCAATGACGACAAATTACGTGTATTTTAAAGCTTCAGCATCGTCTCAATTGAAATTCTATACTCAGACAGACGTCCACCATATATATCGAGTAATTAACACAGGTTTTACATGCATCGATCAATGACGAGAAAATACGTGTATTTTAAAGCTTCAGCATAGTCTCAATTGAAATTCTATACTCAGACAGACGTCCACCATATATATCGAGTAATTGACCCAGGTTTTACATGCATAGATCAATGACGACAAAATACGTGTATTTTAAAGCTTCAGCATCATCTCAATTGAAATTCTATACTCAGACAGACGTCGACCATATATATCGAGTAACTGACCCAGGTTTTACATGCAAAGATTAATGACGACAAAATACGTGTATTTTAAAGCTTCAGCATCGTCTCAATTGAAATTCTATACTCAGACAGACGTCCACCATATATTTCGAGTAATTGACCCAGGTTTTACATGCATAGATCAATGACGACAAAATACGTGTATTTTAAAGCTTCAGAATCGTCTCAATTGAAATTCTATACTCAGACAGACGTCCACCATATATATCGAGTAATTGACCCAGGTTTTACATGCATAGATCAATGACGACAAAATACGTGTATTTCAAAGCTTCAGCATCGTCTCAATTGAAATTCTATACTCAGACAGACGTCCACCATATATATCGAGTAATTGACCCAGGTTTTACATGCATAGATCAATGACGACAAAATACGTGTATTTTAAAGCTTCAGCATCGTCTCAATTGAAATTCTATACTCAGACAGACGTCCACCATATATATCGAGTAATTGACCCAGGTTTTTCATGCAAAGATCAATGACGACAAAATACGTGTATTTTAAAGGTTCAGCATCGTCTCAATTGAAATTCTATTCTCAGACAGACGTCCACCATATATATCGAGTAATTGACCCAGGTTTTACATGCATAGATCAATGACGACAAAATACGTGTATTTTAAAGCTTCAGCATCGTCTCAATTGAAATTCTATACTCAGACAGACGTCCACCATATGTATCGAGTAATTGATCCAGGTTTTACATGCATACATCAATGACGACAAAATACGTATATTTTAATCCTTCAGCATCGTCTCAATTGAAATTGTATACTCAGACAGACGTCCACCATATATATCGAGTAATTGTCCTAGGTTTTACATACATAGATCAATGACGACAAAATACGTGTATTTTAAAGCTTCAGCATCGTCTCAATTGAAATTCTATACTCAGACAGACGTCCACCATATATATCGAGTAATTAACACAGGTTTTACATGCATCGATCAATGACGACAAATTACGTGTATTTTAAAGCTTCAGCATCGTCTCAATTGAAAGTCTATACTCAGACAGACGTCCACCATATATATCGAGTAATTAACACAGGTTTTACATGCATTGATCAATGACGAGAAAATACGTGTATTTTAAAGCTTCAGCATCGGCTCAATTGAAATTCTATACTCAGACAGACGTCCACCATATATATCGAGTAATTGACCCAGGTCTTACATGAATAGATCAATGACGACAAAATACGTGTATTTTAAAGCTTCAGCATCATCTCAATTGAAATTCTATACTCAGACAGACGTCCACCATATATATCGAGTAACTGACCCAGGTTTTACATGCAAAGATCAATGACGACAAAATACGTGTATTTTAAAGCTTCAGCATCGTCTCAATTGAAATTCTATACTCAGACAGACGTCCACCATATATATCGAGTAATTGACCCAGCTTTTACATGCATAGATCAATGACGACAAAATACGTGTATTTTAAAGCTTCAGCATCGTCTCAATTGAAATTCTATACTCAGACAGACGTCCACCATATATATCGAGTAACTGACCCAGATTTTACATGCAAAGATCAATGACGACAAAATACGTGTATTTTAAACCTTCAGCATCGTCTCAATTGAAATTCTATACTCAGACAGACGTCCACCATATATATCGAGTAATTGACCAAGGTTTTACATGCATAGTTCAATGACGACAAAATACGTGTATTTTAAAGCTTTAGCATCGTCTCAATTGAAATTCTATACTCAGACAGACGTCCACCATATATATCGAGTAATTAACACAGGTTTTACATGCATCCATCAATGACGACAAAGTACGTGTATTTTAAGGCTTCAGCATCGTCTCAATTGAAATTCTTTACTCAGACAGACGTCCACCATATATATCGAGTAATTGACATAGGTTTTACATGCATAGATCAATGACGACAAAATACGTGTATTTTAAAGCTTCAGCATCGTCTCAATTGAAATTCTATACTCAGACAGACGTCCACCATATATATCGAGTAATTGACCCAGGTTTTACATGCATAGATCAATGACGACTAAATACGTGTATTTTAAAGCTTCAGCATCGGCTGAATTGAAATTCTATACTCAGACAGACGTCCATCATATATATCGAGTAATTAACACAGGTTTTACATGCATCGATCAATGACGACAAAATACGTGTATTTTAAAGCTTCAGTATCGTCTCAATTGAAATTCTATACTCAGACAGACATCCACCATATATATCGAGTAATTAACACAGGTTTTACATGCATCGATCAATGACGACAAATTACGTGAATTTTAAAGCTTCAGCATCGTCTCAATTGAAATTCTATACTCAGACAGACGTCCACCATATATATCGAGTAATTAACACAGGTTTTACATGCATCGATCAATGACGAGAAAATACGTGTATTTTAAAGCTTCAGCATCGTCTCAATTGAAATTCTATACTCAGACAGACGTCCACCATATATATCGAGTAATTGACACAGGTTTTACAAGCATAGATCAATGACGACAAAATACGTGTATTTTAAAGCTTCAGCATCATCTCAATTGAAATTCTATACTCAGACAGACGTCCACCATATATATCGAGTAACTGACCCAGGTTTTACATGCAAAGATTAATGACGACAAAATACGTGTATTTTAAAGCTTCAGCATCGTCTCAATTGAAATTCTATACTCAGACAGACGTCCACCATATATTTCGAGTAATTGACCCAGGTTTTACATGCATAGATCAATGACGACAAAATACGTGTATTTTAAAGCTTCAGCATCGTCTCAATTGAAATTCTATACTCAGACAGACGTCCACCATATATATCGAGTAATTGACCCAGGTTTTACATGCATAGATCAATGACGACAAAATACGTGTATTTCAAAGCTTCAGCATCGTCTCAATTGAAATTCTATACTCAGACAGACGTCCACCATATATATCGAGTAATTGACCCAGGTTTTTCATGCAAAGATCAATGACGACAAAATACGTGTATTTTAAAGGTTGAGCATCGTCTCAATTGAAATACTATTCTCAGACAGACGTCCACCATATATATCGAGTAATTGACCCAGGTTTTACATGGATAGATCAATGACGACAAAATACGTGTATTTTAAAGCTTCAGCATCGTCTCAATTGAAATTCTATACTCAGACAGACGTCCACCATATATATCGAGTAATTGACCTAGGTTTTACATGCATAGATCAATGACGACAAAATACGTGTATTTTAAAGCTTCAGCATCGTCTCAATTGAAATTCTATACTCAGACAGACGTCCACCATATATGTCGAGTAATTGACCCAGGTTTTACATGCATAGATCAATGACGACTAAATACGTGTATTTTAAAACGTCAGCATCGGCTCAATTGAAATTCTATACTCAGACAGACGTCCAGCATATATATCGTGTAATTGACCCAGGTTTTACATGCATAGATCAATGACGACAAAATACGTGTATTTTAAAGCTTCAGCATCGTCTCAATTGAAATTCTATACTCAGACAGACGTCCACCATATATATCGAGTAATTGACCCAGGTTTACATGCATAGATCAATGACGACAAAATACGTGTATTTTAAAGTTTCAGCATCGTCTCAATTGAAATTCTATACTCAAACAGACGTCCACCATATATATCGAGTAATTAACACAGGTTTTACATGCATCGATCAATGACGAGAAAATACGTGTATTTTAAAGCTTCAGCATCGTCTCAATTGAAATTCTATACTCAGACAGACGTCCACCATATATATCGAGTAATTGACCTAGGTTTTACATGCATAGATCAATGACGACAAAATACGTGTATTTTAAAGCTTCAGCATCGTCTCAATTGAAATTCTATACTCAGACAGACGTCCACCATATATATCGAGTCATTGACCCAGGTTTTACATGCATAGATCAATGACCACAAAATACGTGTATTTCAAAGCTTCAGCATCGTCTCAATTGAAATTCTATACTCAGACAGACGTCCACCATATATATCGACTAATTGACCCAGGTTTTTCATGCAAAGATCAATGACGACAAAATACGTGTATTTTAAAGGTTCAGCATCGTCTCAATTGAAATACTATTCTCAGACAGACGTCCACCATATATATCGAGTAATTGACCCAGGTTTTACATGCATAGATCAATGACGACAAAATACGTGTATTTTAAAGCTTCAGCATCGTCTCAATTGAAATTCTATACTCAGACAGACGTCCACCATATATGTCGAGTAATTGACCCAGGTTTTACATGCATAGATCAATGACGACTAAATACGTGTATTTTAAATCTTCAGCATCGGCTCAATTGAAATTCTATACTCAGACAGACGTCCAGCATATATATCGTGTAATTGACCCAGGTTTTACATGCATAGATCAATGACGACAAAATACGTGTATTTTAAAGCTTCAGCATCGTCTCAATTGAAATTCTATACTCAGACAGACGTCCACCATATATATCGAGTAATTGACACAGGTTTTACATGCATAGATCAATGACGACAAAATACGTGTATTTTAAAGCTTCAGCATCATCTCAATTGAAATTCTATACTCAGACAGACGTCCACCATATATATCGAGTAATTGACCCAGGTTTTACATGCATAGATCAATGATGACAAAATACGTGTATTTCAAAGCTTCAGCATCGTCTCAATTGAAATTCTATACTCAGACAGACGTCCACCATATATGTCGAGTAATTGACCCAGGTTTTACATGCATAGATCAATGACGACTAAATACGTGTATTTTAAATCTTCAGCATCGGCTCAATTGAAATTCTATACTCAGACAGACGTCCAGCATATATATCGTGTAATTGACCCAGGTTTTACATGCATAGATCAATGACGACAAAATACGTGTATTTTAAAGCTTCAGCATCGTCTCAATTGAAATTCTATACTCAGACAGACGTCCACCATATATATCGAGTAATTGACCCAGGCTTTAGATGCATAGATCAATGACGACAAAATACGTGTATTTTAAAGTTTCAGCATCGTCTCAATTGAAATTCTATACTCAAACAGACGTCCACCATATATATCGAGTAATTAACAAAGGTTTTACATGCATCGATCAATGACGAGAAAATACGTGTATTTTAAAGCTTCAGCATCGTCTCAATTGAAATTCTATACTCAGACAGACGTCCACCATATATATCGAGTAATTGACCCAGGTTTTACATGCATAGATCAATGACGACAAAAGACGTGTATTTTAAAGCTTCAGCATCGTCTCAATTGAAATTCTATACTCAGACAGACGTCCACCATATATATCGAGTAATTAACACAGGTTTTACATGCATCCATCAATGACGACAAAATACGTGTATTTTAAAGCTTCAGCATCGTCTCAATTGAAATTCTATACTCAGACAGACGTCCACCATATATATCGAGTAATTGACCTAGGTTTTACATGCATAGATCAATGACGACAAAATACGTGTATTTTAAAGCTTCAGCATCGTCTCAATTGAAATTCTATACTCAGACAGACGTCCACCATATATATCGAGTAATTGACCCAGGTTTTACATGCATAGATCAATGACGACTAAATACGTGTATTTTAAAGCTTCAGCATCGTCTCAATTGAAATTCCATTCTCAGACAGACGTCCACCATATATATCGAGTAATTGACCCAGGTTTTACATGCATAGATCAATGACGACAAAATACGTGTATTTTAAAGCTTCAGCATCGTCTCAATTGAAATTCTATACTCAGACAGACGTCCATCATATATATCGAGTAATTAACACAGGTTTTACATGCATCCATCAATGACGACAAAATACGTGTATTTTAAAGCTTCAGCATCGTCTCAATTGAAATTCTATACTCAGACAGACGTCCACCATATATATCGAGTAATTGACCTTGGTTTTACATGCATAGATCAATGACGACAAAATACGTGTATTTTAAAGCTTCAGCATCGTCTCAATTGAAATTCTATACTCAGACAGACGTCCACCATATATATCGAGTAATTGACCCAGGTTTTACATGCATAGATCAATGACGACTAAATACGTGTATTTTAAAGCTTCAGCATCGTCTCAATTGAAATTCTATACTCAGACAGACGTCCACCATATATATCGAGTAATTAACACAGGTTTTACATGCATCGATCAATGACGACAAATTACGTGAATTTTAAAGCTTCAGCATCGTCTCAATTGAAATTCTATACTCAGACAGACGTCCACCATATATATCGAGTAATTAACACAGGTTTTACATGCATCGATCAATGACGAGAAAATACGTGTATTTTAAAGCTTCAGCATCGTCTCAATTGAAATTCTATACTCAGACAGACGTCCACCATATATATCGAGTAATTGACCCAGGTTTTACATGCATAGATCAATGACGACAAAATACGTGTATTTTAAAGCTTCAGCATCATCTCAATTGAAATTCTATACTCAGACAGACGTCCACCATATATATCGAGTAACTGACCCAGGTTTTACATGCAAAGATTAATGACGACAAAATACGTGTATTTTAAAGCTTCAGCATCGTCTCAATTGAAATTCTATACTCAGACAGACGTCCACCATATATTTCGAGTAATTGACCCAGGTTTTACATGCATAGATCAATGACGACAAAATAAGTGTATTTTAATGCTTTAGCATCGTCTCAATTGAAATTCTATACTCAGACAGACGTCCACCACACATATCGAGTAATTGACCCAGGTTTTACATGCATAGATCAATGACGACAAAATACGTGTATTTCAATGCTTCAGCATCGTCTCAATTGAAATTCTATACTCAGACAGACGTCCACCATATATATCGAGTAATTGACCCAGGTTTTACATGCATAGATCAATGACGACAAAATACGTGTATTTTAAAGCTTCAGCATCGTCTCAATTGAAATTCTATACTCAGACAGACGTCCATCATATATATCGAGTAATTGACCCAGGTTTTTCATGCAAAGATCAATGACGACAAAATACGTGTATTTTAAAGGTTCAGCATCGTCTCAATTGAAATTCTATTCTCAGACAGACGTCCACCATATATATCGAGTAATTGACCCAGGTTTTACATGCTTAGATCAATGACGACAAAATACGTGTATTTTAAAGCTTCAGCATCGTCTCAATTGAAATTCTATACTCAGACAGACGTCCACCATATATATCGAGTAATTGACCCAGGTTTTACATGCATAGATCAATGACGACTAAATACGTGTATTTTAAAGCTTCAGCATCGGCTCAATTGAAATTCTATACTCAGACAGACGTCCACCATATATATCGAGTAATTAACACAGGTTTTACATGCATCGATCAATGACGACAAAATACGTGTATTTTAAAGCTTCAGCATCGTCTCAATTGAAATTCTATACTCAGACAGACGTCCACCATATATATAGAGTAATTGACCCAGGTTTTACATACATAGATCAATGACGACAAAATACGTGTATTTTAAAGCTTCAGCATCGTCTCAATTGAAATTCTATTCTCAGACAGACGTCCACCATATATATCGAGTAATTGACCCAGGTTTTACATGCATAGATCAATGACGACAAAATACGTGCATTTTAAAGCTTCAGCATCGTCTCAATTGAAATTCTATACTCAGACAGACGTCCACCATATATATCGAGTAACTGACCCAGGTTTTACATGCATAGATCAATGACGACAAAATACGTGTATTTTAAAGCTTCAGCATCGTCTCAATTGAAATTCTATACTCAGACAGACGTCCACCATATATATCCAATAATTGACCCATGTTTTACATGCATAGATCAATGACGACAAAATACGTGTATTTTAAAGCTTCAGCATCGTCTCAATTGAAATTCTATACTCAGACAGACGTCCACCATATATGTCCAGTAATTGACCCAGGTTTTACATGCATAGATCA
>OZ010602.1:320000-327500 GCA_963932145.1 Acanthosepion lycidas | reverse complement strand
ATAATAATAATAATAATAAAAGGTGCCTCCTTATTGATATGGCAGTCCCTGCAGACTGCAATGTATCTTTGAAGATCTTCAAAAAACTATCAAAATACAAGGACCTTAAAATCGAAATCTCAAAAATGTGGCACATTGGACATCAACAAATCTAGTTGTATTTGGAGCCCTCGGATTGATTGAAAAGGACTTCAAGTTCATCCTTTCAACATAAGCACCAATGCAGATGGAAGGCCAGTCTATCATGTTGGAGCTTGTATTCGTTAATGATAATAATAACTTCACAATACATGCAGACAGAACAATCAAAGCTAATTATTCAGACATCATTATTAGAGACCACAAACAAACAAAATTTGCCCCTTATTTAGATGGCAGTTCCTGCAGACTGCAATGTATCTTTGAAGATATTCAAAAAGCTTTCAAAATACAAGGGCCTTAAAATCGAAATCTCAATAATGTGGCACATGGGAACATCAACAATCCCTGTTGTTGTTGGAGCCCTCGGATTGGTTGTAAAAATTCCAGTAGACTAATTGAAGGGATCCCTGGAAGCCCATGCCTTGAAGAAATACAAAAAATTGTTCTTACGAGTACAGCCCACACCTTTCAAAGAGCTTTGTCTATGTAAATTTTTTGTTTGTTTGTTTCTGTGGAAAATGCCATGATGCCATTTCTAACCTTAGGTCCGTGTGCTGGACCCTGAAAGAAATGATTACACATGAGAAATCAAAGGAAATAAAATAATAGTAATAATAATAATAATACCCTTTGGCGGTCAAGGTTAAAACGCATCTCTACCAATTTCAATGAATACGAATAATATCTCATACCGGATCGGCCGTCAACCGGGACAACAAGGGCCGCGTCCCTCAGAGAGGAACCAGTCTGAGGTCGAAAAGTCTGTCACTGGATCAAACTCTTCCACACACGAAGAGACACTAGGTCACCAAACCCGGATTATCGCCAACCTTGGACCAAGTGTCTCAATGCCAAATCGACTAGTAAAAAGTAAACGGACGAAATGGAGCCGCGAACAGTATCGACAAGTCATGACATCCTTCTTCACTGCACTCGAAAACCCAACAAAGAACACCACCAATCAAACATACCAAGTATGTAATTTTTATTTTTTTGTTTTTCTTTTTGGTCAGTGAAAAGTGTCATGATGCCATTTCTAACCTTAGGTCCCTGGGTGGGACCCGGAAAGAAATGTGTAAACGCCAGAAAGCAAAGAAAATAATAATAATAATTTTATGGAACCTGTAACAGTTTTATGAGACTTTATACAATCAACACAAGCAGAACAATCAAATAAATCACCCAGACATCATGATCAAACGCCATAAAAGCAGAATGTGCTTTCTTATTGACATGGAAGTCTCTTTAGATTGTAATGTATCCTTGAAGATCTTAAAAAAATATCAAAATACACGAATCTTGAAGTGGAAATCTAAAAAATGTGGCACATGAGGATATCAATAACTCCAGTTGTAGTTGAACCTCTAGGATTGATTATAAAAAAGGTTTCGATAGACTTATTGAAGGGATTCCTGGCAGCCGATGCCGTAAAGAAATACAAAAACATTGTGCTCACAAGTACAGCTAACAGATTACGAAGTACTTTATCTATTTAAAATGTGTGTGATCTTTTAATGTGTTTTTTTTTAATATAAAAATGATCAGTGGAAAATGTCATGATGTCATTTCTGAGCTTAGATCTTTGGTTGGGACCCGGAAGGAAATGTGTATACAACAGAAATCAAAGGAAATAATAATAATAATAATAATAATAATAATAATTATTATTATTATTATTAGTGGTAGTAGTAGTAGTAGTAGTAGTAGCAGTAATATTTGTATTCGTTAATAATTCACTGGAGACTACTAGAGCAGCGATCTCCGCTGAAAATATAGTCTTTCTTTCGTTTTAACAATGATTCGATCTGACTTCCTGTCATATACTGGTTTAATCTGTTTGAATTTGATTCTTGATTCTTTCTTCCAGAAGATGTTTAGAAGTGTTTTTGCTTATAAGCATTTATTTTCACTGCCGACAGACTGATGTTTGGGAAATCTTACTAAAGGGTATATAACTGTACAAAATTATTTGACGAATTTCACGTGAACAGTTTTTTAATATTTTTTTTAACTACTCAGTAATCTTTAAAATTCAAGATAATATTCTAAACAAATCTAATATTTTATTGAATTTTAGAGACTTTAGCTTTAATATCTTACTTACAAAGATTCTTGTTGAAGAAACATTAGAAAATTACCAATACATTTTGAATTTACTATAGTTTTACACTTATTTTCTGATAATGTCGTGTATGGACGACCGTATTTACAAATATTGACACATTTATACGAATATAATAAATTCAAAATTCTTTTCAAAATATTGAAGGCCATTGATTTGTAATGAACTTGTAGTAAATACAGTTTTAATTTAATAGAAGACCGCTATAAATTAATGCAGAATTTTAAAATATTTAAACGTTTATAAATTATTCTAATTAAATTTTAAAAAAATGAAACGATGTCCTTAAAAAATTCATTATTAATCGAAAAACGTTTTTCTTAAGCAATAGTGTCCATAATATATTTTATTTGTAACAGAAATTAAAACTTTTCTAATTAATTAATGTCTTTGTTTTATTGCAGAGCCGATTTTCTATAACTGAGGGTCCTATTTGACCCCCCAAAAATATGATTTAAATTCCCCAGGGTCACGTCCTTATAACAAATATACAAATTAAGCGGTACTAATAAAGAATTTCTTAAAATTTCATAAAATTAATTGTGTGGGGTGAGTAACAGATGTAAAAAATATATATTTACAAAAAGTTTCTAAAGAAGAAAGATTTCTAAAATAATTTCATTCATTTGTGAATAAGTCCGATAATTCTTTGGGTTTCACAATTTGAATTTTTACCGGAAAAAAAGCACTAAATTTCCTAATCCTAAATATATGGCCTATCCGCAGATGCAAAAAAAAAAAAAAAAGAAAAAAAGATTTTTAACAAAATTTTCCAATGTGCTAGAAAGGACTAAAAATTTTATCAACTAACAAAAAATACTTTGATCTTTCTTCTTAATAATAACAAACATTTTAACGCTAATACTTTGTTTTTATTAGGTTCGGAGCTTTTTTCATCATGCTATGCTGTTTTTTAGCGAATTAGTGTAGGTGCCATTTTAATTAATAAAATATTATAATTAAAATTAAAAAAGAAGGGAAACTATTCTTGTAAACATTTATTTATGACTTACTTTTTTCTTAAGACAATAGTGTCAAAATAAATCGTATTTATAAAAGCAATTAGAAGCTTTTTTTTTCTAATGTCATGGCGTAATTGCATTTTTTTTTATTTTACAATTCGAAGCAGATTTTCGGGAAATGAGTAACAGTTTGAAAAAAAAAATGAATTTAGATTTCCAAAGAATCCTGCTTAACTAATAAAACACATTTTGCAATTAAATTTAGAAATTTCATGAAACTAAGAAAATGGGGGAGGGGTAACAGATTTAAAAAAAAAAAAAAAAAAGAATTCTACCAAGGTTTTCTGAAATAAAGGTTTCTAAAATAATTTCATTCATTTGTGAATAATTTCTGAAAGTTTCATTAAAGTCCGATAATTATTTGATTTTTGTAATAATTCCCAAATCAATTGTGTTTTTCCTCACAAAAAAGACGCTAACCTTTTCAGTACAAATTTATGGTCCCGCGTTGACGCCAGAAAAACAAAATTATTAACCAAAATTTCAAGGTCCTAAAAAAAATAAAAATAAATAATTTATACATAAAAAAAAAATCATTTGACCTTTCATCTTAATAATAACACAAGGATAAAATTTTGGCCTTATTATGTTTTGTGAATTTTATGCATTATGTATCTTCTTTTTTTTAGCGAGTCTTTTGGTGGTACCTACATTTAAGCATTAAATATTCCAAAAATGAAATTTAAAAAATAGTCCGGCAAAAAGACAAACATTTTTAATAGAAATTCATTAAACAGCTGATTTTTAATGCTTAATTGATGAAAGTGGAACTGATAAAATTCTTTTTATGATGTAAAAAAAATTGAAACAAGTTTTTATTCTTTCAACTTTATTTGAAAATAAAAAGTAATAGTAAATAATGTGTGCGTGTCTGTGTGCACGTGTATTTGTGTGTTTGTGCACGTATGCGTGTGTGTGAGAGAGCGAGAGAGAAAGACAGAGAGAGAGAGAGAAAATATGAAAAGCCAATTGAAAAAGTCGTAAAATCTGCATCACAATCCAAGTTTTCGAGAAGCAAATTGTGAAGGCGTCAAAGATGCAATTAAAAATTTTGAAATAAGAAGGATTCGCCACCGCCGCCCTACACTTTTTCTTACCGTTCAGTGAAAGTCTTTCGGACAGAGTTAGAAGGAAGCTGGTCTACCCCGGACCACCACAAACCCTACTCTCTGCTTACTCGCTACTACCCTCCACCCGAAAATAAATATGGAATGGAAGCGACGAATAAGTATGTGCGCGTGCGTATGCGTGTATGTGTGTGCGTATGTACGTACACATTCAAATATATGCATATCCGCACACACATATAAGAAATGTGGAAAATGTCTTTTATGATACAACGCAGCACACATCAAAGGAAAATGGTAAGTCTTAGGTCGGCCAAGTTGAAAGAAGAAAAAGTTCGTTTCGTCTTATAAAAAAAAGACTTTTTTAATCTCTGCTTGCTCCCCTCACCGTACCCACTCTCTCGTTCAGAACCGGCACCACAGACCCACACCTCCACCCCCATTCACCAAGGAATTCTAATTATGATGATAGAATATTCAAATGTGGAGAAGGAGAAGAAAAGGAACAAAATGTTGAGTAAAAAGAAGAAATAAGAAAAACAAGAAGAAAGATAAGAAATGAAAGACGAGAAAGAGAGAAAAAAAAAAAAAGGAAAGAAATAAGAGGAGAAGGAAGAGGAGAAATAAACGGTTTAAAGGAAAAGGAACGGGGGAAAAAAAGGAAGGCGGAAGAGGACAAAAAAAAGAAGAGGAGGATGTGAAGAAGGAGAAAGAAGAAGCCAGAGAAATAATGATCACAGAAAGTAAAGAATGATGATAAAACACGTATAAATGAGGCAAAGACAAAATTAATGAAGAAAAAAAGCAACAGATGAACTAACAAAAATAAAAAAGAAGAAAAGTGTAAGGATATCTTTACAAAAGGACAGTAATGAAAAAAACGAGAAGCAACTCATACGCGCGCGCCTTTTACTATTGAACATTGATGTTCTTAATTTCCAGGGATTTGATTCAAGTTTTTGCCAAATTTTCCCGATAAAAAGGAAAAAAAAAACAAAAACAACATCCGTATGATTATTTCATGACAACTTGATACTTATCTCAAAGTGTGTAAGTGAAGAAGACAAGGAAAGTCGGGCGAAATGCCACCCACAGCCAGAAGGGTAGAACGAACCACTGACGTTTGACAAATCCCTCTTCGACCACTCAAGCACGATGAGTCAGACTGAAGTACCCAAGCATCTACTCCAGTTATTTGGTAAATTGAAGAGTGCATCCACTTCCCTGTAGTTTATTCGGAAGCGTAGGTTGGTGAATCTGGCAACAAAATCAGTCAAGAGAGACACGAACTGATGCAGTTAGCTATTCGGTAAATTAATCTGCTTTACGAGTTCGAGATCAGGTTGCGACTGCTGAAATCATTTTAGTCTTAATCTTCTTAAGAATACATTTCACTTGGTGAAGAGTCCCATCACTAGTCATATTCTCTATAAATCTGGTAATCTTACATGATTGTAGTCGTGAGACCAGATACAATTATGGTGTCTGAGACTCTCCTGTCAAAAAAACCCACTGATGCCCTAACATAATAAAAGCTTATAAAATTATACACTATTTAAAAACTAAGCATAAAATAAAGCGTTAGATTATCTAGATGTTGTCTGGAGAGAGAGAAAGAGAAGAGGGGGGTTCCTATTTTGGTAAATCACATGACCTTGAGCTAATGGAGAAGAAAATATAATTGGATGAGAAACACTTCCTTTTCAGCGGTTAGTTTACTTGGCTCTCTTCTACAGATAGCTATATTAAAAAAAAAAAAAAAAAAAAAAAGAGCAAGAACAATTACAGCATTTCAACAATCAAGTCCCAAATTTTCACATGAGATATCAAAGAGTCCCTCCCCAAATGGGATCAGTCTGTGTTTGTAAAAGAAACAAATTCATCATATAAACATTATTAAAGTACTACTGTGGAGAAAAGCTGACATAATCGCAAGTGGTTTTGAACTCATGAACTTGAACTGAAAAATCTTCCCGCACTTCATGGTAAAAGCACTTCAAATATTTGTAGAATTCGCATATAAACTGCAATGAGTAGCAGTATATTTAATTATGCTGCAATAACATCTTTAATTTTGAAAACATTAAATTTATGATGCCGAGTAATGAGTGCTATGAAAATATTTTCCTATTTGTGACAATGTACTAAAAAGAAATTTAGCATAGATCTCTGGGAAGCAAAGAAAATTTCACCAAAGTCGAAACAGTAGAAAAGTTAACAAGATCAATGAATTAAAGAATAGTGCATATTATAGGATGTCAAAAAGCCCATATTAATGTGTCAAATAATAATTTATTCAGGTATATAAGATAATGGATAGTGGCTCGGATTGAGGAATCGGAGAGCCGAGTTCGAATTCCAGATGAATCCGTTACATTCATTTACTGGGGAAAGTAAATAGCAGGACAGTCCAGGTTCTTTAGCCTTGGATGGCAACTGTTCTACTGCAGAAAGACATGGCAACCTACTGCGGGAAAAAAAATCTGCCTCGTCAGTCATGTATCGATAGAACTAACTGATATGAGATAATGTTTAGTTAAATATATCTTTCTCTAGATTATAACATCTTGATTTATTTATAAATAAATAAAAATATGTTCTACTTATTTTGTTTGCATAATAATAACTAATAATGCCAAACCAAATTATTATCAATATTTTTAATTGGAATAGATATTACAAGATGAAATTCACATTGTATATTGCTCATATAAATAGGCCGTTAACATGAAAATGTTGCCAGTATTGGTTGATTAATATCAATCTTATTGTCGAAACGTTGAACCTTGATATTCCTTATGTATTCAAGTTAATAAAACCTTTAAACGAAGGCTTGCTGCCTAAATATATAATGTTATATATATATATATATATATATATATATATATATATATATATATATATATATATATATATATATATTTGGTTGGATTGATGTGAGTTTGTGACGATCCCAAAAGCGTGATACCCAGGGTCACAAACTCACATCAATTCAACTAAATATGTTTGCTCTATCACTGATATTGAACACTTTTCAATAAGTACCATGCATATATAATATATAAATAATATATATATGATATATTACACACAGACACATATATATATATATATATATATTTATATTTATATACACACACTTTTCACA
>OZ010602.1:302500-317500 GCA_963932145.1 Acanthosepion lycidas | reverse complement strand
CCTCCTTGCCTTTGCGGACTTTGATGTATCTCGCTGTTGACTGGATGTTGCTTTTGTCGTACGCTCTGGCCTTCACTTCTTCAGGTGGTCGGAATGTCAAACTGAACCATTTATTTCGCTCACTGGAGTAGACTGTTCTATTAGGTTGGTGCAAAAATAATGACGTAATAATGTCGTTTTTTGACGTATTTTTTAACGTCAAAACACGACATTATTACGTCATTATTTTTGCACCAACCTAATAGTTCCACGTGCCATGTCTAATGGATGTCAGTTATCAGTTACCTCCTGTTAATTCCACTCTTCAAATCTTCCACTGCCTTAAACAGGTATTGAACTCACTTTTTGGGTCCTGTCAATGGATCTAACGCTTTTATCCACTGTGCCATGTGTCCTTGATGAACTACAACAGTCTACCCCAGTGAGCGAAATAAAGAGTTCAATTCGACATTCCAACCACTTGAAGAAGGCCGGAGCGTACAACGGCCGAAATGTTGTGATAAATATGGTAACAAAGATGAGAACAATAGTCTGAATAATGTAAATAGTGTACATAATACCTCATCTCAGAAATATAGACTTCTACTGCAATTTCATTCAAACTTGCTACTTTCTTGTTTTTTTTTTTTTGTTTTTTTTTTTTAGTAATTTGATGATATTCTTCAATTCCTCAGTGGTGAGGTCTTACTTGTGACTTTAGTTTGATTCTTCTTACCTGAGAATAATTATTTGGCACAACTCTTTCCATTCACGCAAATATACTTTTATTTTTTAATATATTCGATACTCACATGAAAGAAAATATTATCATTTTTATTAACTTGAAATATCAAGAAATGATTTTTAATTTTGCTGTGACTGGATCGAAAGATCATCATCATCATCCTCTCCCTCCTCCTCCTCATCATCATCCTCTCCCTCCTCCTCCTCCTCATCATCATCATCCTCTCCCTCCTCCCCCTCCTCTACCTCCTTCTCCTCATCATCATCCTCTCCCTCCTCCTCCTCCTCATCCTCTCCCTCCTCCTCCTCCTCCTCCTCATCATCATCATCCTCTCCCTCCTCCTCCTCCTCTTCCTCTCCCTCCTCATCATCCTCTCCCTCCTCCTCCTCCTCCTCATCACCCTCTCCCTTTTCCTCCTCTTCCTCCTCTCCCTCCTCCTCATCGTCATCACCCCAATAATTCGGTGTGTTCGTATTGTTACTGTGCAGCTGAGCACCTGATCAGCTCCCTCCATGTCTCTCGGTTGTCTGCCAATGCCTTACTGTTGGTGAATGATCTTCTCGTCTAAACGGTGACGTTGTCAGACCTCTCACTCTTTCTCTCTCTGCCATTTCTTTTGCATAAGGTTCCACCCTATAGGATACTAGTGGAACGATCGTTGGCTTTTATGACATATCCATATCATTTCAACTTTCTTTAGTTGATGGTGGTTGGAAGATCTTCCAATGGGCCAGTTTCAAGTTTGATGTTGTCCCGCACTGCCTCGTTTGCCATACGATCCATGTGGAAAATGCCGCAGATGGTACAGAAGCATCTCATTTTAAATGCTTGAATTCTTCGTTGTTATTCTGTTGTTGATGTCAAAGATTCGCAGACGAAGAGAAAGACCGAGAAGGCAAAATGCATGCAACAGTCTGATCTTTGATTTCAGGCAGATATTCTTGTCTTTTAAGATTCTTCTTTCGTTTCGCGAAGGTTGCTAATTTATAGGTTTTCTTTTCTTTTTTTTTAAATAATATTTCTATTCTAAGGTTCTGTTCGCTGATAATCCCACCAAGATATTTGAATTGTCTCAATACTTTAAATTCTTGACCATCGATTTTTTTTTTCTTCCTGAAAGCTCTTTCTCGTTATTCGCCATGAAATTTTTTTTTCAGCATTAATCTTCATGCCATATCTGGAGGATGTTTCATCCAAGTTCTTAAGCAGATCTGACGACTTCCATTTCTTTGCAATCTAGACCGCCCATGTCGTCTGCAAAGGTTTTTGATGTGGCGATCTCCAATGTTGATTGTACCCTCGTGTACCTCAAGGGCGTTTCTGATGAACTTAGCTTCATATTGATCAATTTAACCCTCCCAACGCAATAAAAATTTATTAAATTATTTGATCAATGTATTCAAAACATTTTGTATGAAGAGGGTTTAGTTTAATAATATTACATCTTATCACCAAATATTAATGTTAATTGATATATATATATATAATTAAATAAATTTGTTGTATTAATTAACTACATATTGGTAAGAAATTATACAATGGTGAGAAGCACAGAGGGTTAAGTACAAAAAGTTACAGAAAAATAGTGATGCAGAAAAATTTTAAATATGGCACTCAAGTAATATACATACATATATATATATATATATATATATATATATATATATATATATATATATATATATTCATACACGTTTCATTAAATAATATAGATAAGTGTTGTCTATTTATTTTATGTAAATTTTTTTAGTAACTTCTGATAAGTTTAATAACATTATCGTTGAAAGAAGAAAAAAATTCACAGTAGTGATCCATATATTTTTAATACAATCTAAGCTTAAGTAAGCCGAAAGCTTAGATTGTATTAAAAAATATGGATCACTACTGTGAATTTCTTTCTTCTTTCAACGATAATGTTATTAAACTTATCAGAAGTTACGAAAAAAAATTACATAAAATAAATAGACAACACTTGTCTATATTACTTAATGAAACGTGTATGAATGAAAAGATGCTGCCTAAATACACACAATATATATATATATATATATATATATATATATATATATATATAATTAAATAACGTTGTCCATTTCTTAATTATATATATATATATATATATATATATATATATATATATATATATATATATATAAGAAATGGACAACGTTATTTAATTAATATTTGCTCTGCTGTTACATTGAGCTCTCTAGATCATATCCTTTTTGGAATTAATTTTTTTTCTTTTTCTTTCAGATTTGGCGGACATTTGATCAATATTATTTTTCACACATAATTGCCATGATATAAATAACATGATCCAATAGAGAAATAAATAAATTTTCACCAATAACACTGATTTATTTATTGCTGACATTGATAACTCTTAATGAAACACGCTTATATATAATCCATCTTAATGAAACACCCTTTACACACACACACACACACACACACATATATATATATATATATATATATATATATATAGTATTTATCGGACATATGAGTTTTTTAAGGAAATCAACTTTGTTATTGATACTTAACTAGAACTTGAGTTGAACATAGTAAATACTTAGGATATACTATGAATAAAGTAAATATTAGGTTGGTGCAAAAATAATGACGTATTAATGTCGTTTTTTGACGTTAAAAAGTACGTCAACAAACGATATTATTACGTCATTATTTTTGCACCAACCTAATACTTAGAATATATTATGAATATACTAAATACTTGGGATATGCTATGAATATAGTAAATACTTAGAATACACTATAAATATATGTTAAACTGGGGATATACAATGAATATATGATATACTTAGGATATATTATGCATTTGGAAAATATTTGCTCTTACATAGTTGCATCCTGCTGCACTTCAGGGTATCAGTATTGCTAACATGCAAAATTCAATTTGAAATAATTTATTTCCACCATAAAATGATAAAAAAGAATGAGAGAAAGTAAAAAAATGAAATACTAATGTCAGGCAGTACGTGTCCAACAGTCCGTAGCGACTTCTGATAATTCGGTTAAAACACGTTTTCCATATCAATGTCACTGATCATTTTGCTTGTAATATTTTTTACTATTTATTCATATATTAAATAAAAAATATTATATTTGCTTAAGATTATTGCAATGTGTTTTTGCTTACACGGCACACACACACATACACTCATGTGTGTGTGTGTGTGTATAAAATGTGTATTTTGGCAACATATTTTCTTGTTTCTATATCTCACTAAAGATCTCGGAAAATTTTTTAAGGAATTTTTATTAATTTTTTCTTGCATTATTTTGGTTGGTGGTTCAAGACTATAAATATATTTCCCTACATTATTACTTCAATTACTTTCAGACATTTTAGCCATCTTCAGGATAAGTTTGTTTTCAATCACGGTAAGTCATTGTTTTCTCCGTCACCATATTAGTTTTATTAATGCGCTATGTTACAATGTTTTTATGTTCAATATATTTTAGATTTGAATTTTTCATCATGTCTCGTGTTGTGTCGTCATAATTAATTTTTTTTGATTTTCGGACAATTTTATGAAGTTGCTAATTCTAGGTTTTATGTGTGTGTGTGTGTTGTAGTTAAAAGCATTTAATGATCTGAGACACGTAATATTAAGTAAAGGTCAGATATACATATGACCCCATAGCTATCCTGTAAATTGAATTTTACCTAAATGGTCATAGAAGAAAATTTTAATACTGCATGCATGAAGTTTACGATTGATTGTAAATTTTATGCCAGGAGAGTAAAGAATAGAAAAGAAAGATTTATACATTTTTTATATAATGTCAATACTTTTTTTTACAGAGACATTGGTAAAACGATCAGTTTCTATCATTGCTAAAAACAACTATCAGTTTCTCTGGAAACTAGAATGGTGTGTAAGATTTCTAGAAATTCATCGGTGGAGTTTATATTGCATTTCATTGGGAGTATGGCGTCATTCATTGTTTTGGATAGACTTATGCAGTAATTTGAAAAACGATAGCACTGAAGTGATTACTGGTTTTTAATTTTCACTACGTGTATCTAGGTTTATGAGATATGGAGATAGTTTTAGTTTTGTTGAACTTTTCACAGAATTATTTGCATTAATATTTTTATTTATATGTTTTAAAGGTGTTTTGTCGTTTTCTTGTCTTCTTTTGAAGTTCATGAAATTTGCTCATGCTTAAAATAATTTGAATCTTGCTTTAAGAATGTCACAGAAAGTGATTTGAGAAAAGGGTAATAAAGAAGAAAAGTGGCTTGATAAGCAAGAAAATGTTTGAAAAAGCTGATGTTGCAAATGAAAAATCAGAAAAGATGCAACCAAACTAACAACTATAAGAAAAGAAAATATAACAAACAGAAATGTATAATTTGGCTAAGAAGTAAATAAAACTGATTTCTCAAGAGTCATTTTTTACAGTATCTGCAATGCTAGAACTGTCAGCCGTGTTAATTTGTAGTATAAACAGCAAAAGTCCACGATAATGAAAATGTGCCATTATGGCGTGAAATTGCCTGATTATTTTGAAAATGACATTAAAAGTTTGCGCTCGATGACCGTTTACGAGTTATGAACAATACCAATTCGACTTCTTTCTCATCGCGTTAACAGAATGGCTGCAATTCCTGGCTTTGTCTATGTACGTTTGGAAAAAAAAGAATTTATACCAATTAAATAAAAACTATTCATTTAAAGCTTCATTTTAAAAAAAAGAAAGCGCATTTTAAAATAACTTTCGCGAAAACTGCGCAGTAATCAAGACGAGTAAGAAGATACGAAAAAGCAGTAAAAAGGCCGTTAACTAAGTAAGCTTCCGCGCATTAATACTCGAGGCAAATGTATGTAAACAACGCCAGTAATGGCGGTAGGAAAACACGAAAGAGATCGAACTTACATTTTCGATAAATCCTGAACGGTAATGGAGCACAAACTTTTTAATGCCATTTTCGAAATAATCAGGCAATTACACACCATAATGGAATATTTTCTTTACCGTGGGCTTTTGGTGCTTATACTGCAAATTAACCGTCAGCCATTTAGTAATGAGTGAAGCAAATGATGCCTGACTTTTACAGTTTTTTCAGTTTGGTTGTTTTGCTTATTCACTTTCCCTTAGTTTTCTTTTTCTTTTTCTTTTTTTTATCTCCCTTCCTCTACTTCTTTCATTTCTTCACTTTCTTTCAATCCTTTTATCTCCTCCTCGTCTTCTTTCTCCTTGTCTTTTTTTTCTTCTCATTCTCATTTTCTCGACTCTTTTCCTCGTTTACCATCACATAGTTTTCACATTTCTATCTTGTCTCATCATTTTCATCGCATATTTACTTTTATTTTAATTTTCACTCTCTTTCTGTCATTTTCGTTCAACTTTTCTTCTTTTTGTCTTTTTCTTCTTCAAACCTATTTTCTGTTGCTTTCTTCTTCGACTTTCTTTCTGTCCGGTATGTTTTTTCCTTTCCTCTCGTTCACCCTCGTCTCTTTCCTATTTCCCCTACGCCTGTTCCTCTGCTTTGCTCAGATCAAAAGACACTGGTGGGGCCTGTCTATGTCGTTGGTACTGAACCTCCCCATCACATCAGGTGGCGGCTGCTACCGCTACTTCCGGTCGCACGGTAAGATGAAACGTTTGAAAGCAAGCCGCCGGCGTCTTGCAGGAAGTTATCCACACACAGAATCCGTGGAATAGAACGCAGAGTCAGGTGCTTTGCCTTTGGCTGGCCACTGGTGACTGGATCTGAGCTTGTCTCTGGTGGTGACAAATGAACGGTCTCGTCTGAAAAGCACAAAAGTGACATTGACACGTATAAGCGCGAACACCTTGTCTAAATATGCACTCCCCGACTATTCAGATGATTCTGCGGTTGATCTGAATAAAAGAAGACTATTCCGGAGCAAGCACGTGCTGAGAGAAAAAGAGAAAGGGAGAGGGAGAGAGAGAGGCGGGAAAAAAGGTGCAGAGGAAAGGCAAAAAAAAAAAAAAAAAAGAAAAAAAGGAAAGGAAAATAGCAGTATCCTATTGTTAAACAGTAAAATCGATTCATCGCTCTAAACAAAAACAAAAATAAATGATAAATAAATATCTGTGACAGCCGCATAGATATTACATTTAGACCTCTATATGCAAACAATGAACCTGGTTAAATTGGGTGCAGTTTCAAATCCCATCACCGACTATTTATCAACAGATTCTTACCTTTAGACAAATGATATTTGTTACACTTAACTTAGTCTATCAGAGGGTCAACTTAAAGGTAAGATTATGTTGCGCAAATTTCCTAAATGGTTCACAGTTGGTTTACCTAGCAAATCTGATTTCGTAATACTAACGATTTGCAACAGTGTGAAATACGCAGCTACCAGGTCTTTCCTTCTTGGGGGGATATTTGACCGACGAACATTTGAGCGAGGGACATTTGGCCGAATGGATATTTGACCGACGGACATTTAACCGAATGGACATTTAGCCGAAAATGTAGTGGCGTACATCACACTCTTTATCGTAATGTGCTACATATATTTATATTTATTTACTGTGTTAATTTATAATTTTTAGTTTTTTTTTTTGTTTTGTTTTGTTTGTTTTTTTTTTGTTTTTTGACAGGGCTTTTTAAAAAATGTGTTCTGTATATATTATATTTTACTTCAAATATTACTGCGAGATGATAAGTATTTTGAAACAAAGCACATTTTACTACAGCAAAAATCTTAAGCTTTTACGATATAAAAGATCTTTCAATTTCGCTTTTAATGATCATTATCTTAAAGGGATGAACAAGATTTTATCTTACTGTTAAATACGAATTTAAATAATTAGGTGCTACTTTTTACCCAAATACACTGAAAATTTTTAAAATACTAATTTCAATAAACAAATATTGAAATAAGAAACTTTTAACTTTAGATTTAGTAATTTAATCCCTTGAAATTCAGTGATAATTATTAGTCCTATTCTACCTTATAATACTGCTAAGTAAAATACTTAAAGTATTGCTTGTTACTATTTTTACTTGTACTTTTCCGGTGAAATGTCCGTCGGCCAAATGCCCGTTCGGCCCAATGACTCTTAGTTATGTCCGTCGCCCAAATGTCTCTCAGCCAAATGTCTTTCGGTCAAATCTCTGTCGGCCAAATCCCCGTTCGGCCAAATGTCCGTTGGTCAAATGTCTTTTGGTCAAATGTCTGTCAGCCAAATGCCCCTTCGACCAAATGTCTCTCGGCTAAATGTCCGCTGGTCAAATATTTTTCGGCCAAATGCCCGTCGGCCAAATGTCAGGCCACGCCATTAAATCTAATAGAGCAAACTTTTGGTGCATGGCAATGTTTCCTACTCTCATTGAGGATACATTTCTTCTTCTTTATGTTTCTTATCCCCTCAGGACGTAGCTGAACATGGCTCTCCGCAATTTCCTGTTCTTTGTAGCTCTTAATAATTAATATTGCCTTTTTGTTATTTGTTCTAAACACCCTTCCGACATCTATTTACTCGCGAGATGGATTATGCGTTGTTTTCCATTGTCCCTCTTGACTTCAATCTGTTCTTTCATTTGCTTACGTTTACTTCATCGTAATCAGATTTGATATGTTGTTTTTCGAATGAATGAACAAAGTTCGAAATACTCCCTACAGGACATGAATGTGTTCGGTGAAGAGCAAATTTCACGACTCAGAAGACACGTGATAGAAGAGTTACCTATAATTATAAGCCGTACAGAACCGCTTCATTACACGAGCACTTATATTGTAAGAATTAACAAATAGAGAACCTTATTTTAGTAATCAAATTCTTACAAGGATACATTTTAAATTATGGATTATTGTAACACAAATACATATAAAAACATTGGCAGATGTTGCAATAAAACTATTAGGTTGGTGCAAAAATAATGACGTAATAATGTCGTTTTTTGACGTATTTTTTAACGTCAAAAAACGACAATATTACGTCATTATTTTTGCACCAACCTAATATATATATATATATATATATATATATATATATATATATATATATATAGTGATACCTCGGATTAAGTCGTTTCGAGTTAAGTCATTTTCGAACATACTTCAGTTTTTCTTAAATATTATATGGAAAAATAAAACTCGCCTTGAGTCGTTTTACTTAAGATTACGTGAGCCGCTAAAATATTAGAAATATCAAAACACTAAAATAACAATAAACACATATTTAAATAAATTTAAAAATAATATTATGAATACTCACTCTCTCTCTCTCTCTCTATATATATATATATATATATATATATATATATATATATGTGTGTGTGTGTGTGTGCGTGTGTGTGTGTGTATCATAAAATCATCAAAAACAAAACATATAATAAAGTACGTTTAGCGGATGTTCTTATTTCAAATTCCTGCCTTATTTCAAATTCCTGTTTTCCACTGCAAACCGATTTTGAATTCAGTCTTGTTTACATCTGTGATCTGCCGTTGACGTTATTTCAGTTATATTTGAATTGTGATTTAGAATATATTTTTGCTCATAGCTCCGAAGAAAAGTCCCAGTGCAAGTGCTAAGCGTAAAGTTAAATCGCTGGAAGATAAGGTGAAAATGAAATATTTTATTCAGAATACTGTACGTACATATCATGAACACTGTAATAGGCAATGGGGAGTGCTTATTCCGGTTAATATTATGTTCATTTCGTCATTTTTTGACCTAAGCCGTGACCTCTGGAACCAAGTAACGACGTAGGGTAAGGTATAACTCTCTCTCTCTCTCTATATATATATATATATATATATATATATATATATATATATATATTATGATAAAAATATAATTTTAAGGTATGCTATATTTATGGGTTAAAGTGCTCAATATCAGGGATAGAGCCTATGTAGATATAAAAGTGGATATTGAGGTTGACACCCAGCAGCGACAGTCTGTTTCATGCTTAAACGCAATATTCTAACCTGAAGATTGCGTTTAAGACTAAAACAGACTGCCATCGCTGGGTATTGGTCGCAATGTCTACTTTCATATATATATATATATATATATATATATATAAAATTTTAGAACAGCGGCTTTTCATTTCGTTTTAATTTTTTCATATAGTTTTCGAAATTTACATATTTGCACTATTTGTAAAAATCACTCAACGGCTTAAAAAAAAAAAAAAAAAAAATACCAAACTATTCACCAGATTATTAAATCTCCAGGAAACGTTACAATATAATTGAAAAATTTTAATTACAATTTTTCAAAGATTTGAAAACCTTTATTATAATGTTGATAAAGTGATGAAAATCATATTTATTTGAAATTGGCAAGAAATGGCTTGTAAATTTGAACAGCTCTAAACCAAAACTTTTGTCTTTTAGTCATCTTCGAGAACCATTTTTGGTTCTTTATCAGCATGCCAACTTCCAGGAGAGCAAATCAATTATTTGTCTCGTAATTTTCACTGATATGAAGTGGAATGAATTATATAGAGTCAATTACTTTGGCTGCTGGTAGGCAAGACGGTTCACCATGTCGTGCTAGAGAATTTTTCCCGACAGAATTCATCTTGCATGTTTATAAATCTACCATTCGTCTCCACATTGTATATTGCTGTCACATCTGGTCTCGTCCTCCTTCTATCTAAAAATGAAATAGCGAAGTTATTAAACACTTTTCAAATTCTCCATCAAATCACCATTATCAACCATTTTAAAGCATTAAACTTACAACGTACACCCTTATACAAATTAATTGAAACAACTGCTTTAGTTTCCTTTCTTTCACCATACGGTCAGTTTTAGACCCACTTGAGGGACAGGGTGTAATCGATTTCTATTTTTTCCTTAGATTAGGTCATTTGCAGGGGTGTGCAGTAATATGTATCTATTTTCGGAATGTATGATGAAATTTGTAGGCCTTGAAAAATATTGCATCAGATTTTTATCACGCCAAGACACTATTGTCACGACTGTCAATTAGTTTTCCTATGGCCATTGTCTTCGATGGACGTTACTCCAAGGAAGCGTACGAAAAGTTGTAACGCTGCACGAACACACTGACAAGCCTTAACAGTGAGCAAATCAAAGTTAATATAGACTGGCTCGGAAACTATCCTGATTTAAATCCAATCGAGAATCTGTGGTTAATCTGCAAGAAAAAACTTCGTGGAATGGACATACAAAGTACTAACACGTGCACTGGGTCATGTTTTATTGGAAAAATATGAAAAAAGTAAATAATAATGGAATTATTCATTTTGTTTCAATTAATTTGCACAAGGGTGTAGCTAATAATTTGACATTTCAATATTCAGTACTTTTCATACAAGTGTGTTTGTTACTATCTACACGGAAGGAAGGAACAAATTTTCATTATCATTCATCAAAATTAACTCCCCTTAAGAGTATTTACGGTTATCACCTTTAATTACTTTTTAAAATATGTGATTTCTGAGAATTTTTAATGCTTTTAATATTCCTCCGTGTTTTTATGCTTGCAGGCATTTTTTGTCGTGATCATGATTACGATAGTGATGTGTGCGTATGTGTTTTTCTGACAGAAAGATCTTTAGAAAAAGATTTTCGTCCGTTACTTGAACAGTTCAAACATCTTTTTTAAGCATGTAAAATTAAATTAAGACAATCAAGAGGTCTTCACCTTATCTCGTTGCGCAATTTGAGAGGACTAGACGATGAAGGCGTCGATAAGGCCAGGCCTCGTACTCTGATAAGGACACAGATCAAGAATATCGGAACAAATCAGAGAGATATGTTAACAGTAAACAGGAATATCTACACTGAAGCGTCTTCTACTTTGTACTACCACCCGGATTAGATATCCACGAATTTTTAACCCTTTTTCATCGTTGTTGGCCCGCCCACCCGTATTAATGCTATTCGGTATGCGAAATCTTTTCCATGTGGCCTTCTCGCCTTTCTGATGGGTGCAGCTGAAACAGCTTATGTGTGATTTGAGATCCGCACATAAATATATATATATATATATATATATATATATATATATATATATATATATATATATATATATATAACAGGCGGCCTGACGATTGCGTCCAGCATAAAACAGCCTGTCGCCTCTGAGTGTTGTCGTCAATGTTCACTTTTATATTTATATTTACATACGCTCTATCTCTGATATTGAGCACTTTATCCCATAAATATAGCACACCTTAAAACTATATTTCTTCATGTATATATATATATATATATATATATATATTGGGAAAGGTATTAACACTCTTCTTCTCCCTCCAGCTAGGGGTAAATAGCAGGACAGAAATAGATTCTATAGCCTTTTGATGGCATCTGGCCTAGAAAAAGGACAACTCTGAATTCAAAACATGCGGAGGGTCGTTTGGAGACCTTGTGACACATAATTCTCTGTATTCGGCCCTTCAAAAAGTGTGGTTGGTTCTGCATAAAGCCTTCAGCACTATAATCAAATCATATGTGCTAGTGTCTGGCTGTCGGTTTCTAGGAACTGAGCTGCTTCACCCTCATACGTCGAATACGACGGGAGAGTCCACTATATATATATATATATATATATATATATATATATATATATATATATATATATATATATACAGATGTAAAATGATAACGAATAGTTCAATTCTGACGTTCGTAACATTCAATTTAAAAGCGGGCTCAGTACAAAATTAGAGCTATATTCTTTATTTTAAGATATTATATGAGAACCCCTGTAAAAACGCTACACAAATGTAGCCATGTTTCGATGTGTATTCTCTTTTTAGTTTATCAGCAATATTTCTAGAAAACAATTAAAATTGTTAATATCTAACTTCTTGTAATTTTTAATTAAAATTAAATTGTTTCTTATTAGTGACATGTAATTCTTGTAATACACATCGGAACACGATTGCATCTGTGTAGCGTTTTTACATGTTTTTCATGTAATATCCTACAAAGGTATATACGTGTGTGTATATATATATATATATATATATATATATATATATATATATAATAACTCCATCCACCTGTAAAAAAAGATTTAAAATAATGGAAACTTTAATAATAAAAAAGAAAAAGCCAACTCTTAACAATATTAACTACGAAGAAAGCCACAATGTGCTAACCGTATTCGGAAATTAAAGCATCCCTACAACACACGAAACATACACGTAATGCACACACTCAATTAAGCTGAAAAATCGAATCATCCATGATAATGGCTAAAGGTATAGCCAAAAGCGCTCGGAACTGTAAAACATTTGGACAGTTTTTACACACTGTTCGTCCAGAAAAGAAAGCTGTTGATCGAACACAACAAAAATTAAATAAAAAGCTTAACCGTAGTACGTTGCCTGTCGTTTTTAATGAAACATGCATAAACGAAGGTTTGCTGCCTAAATATACAACTATATATGTATATATATATACATATATATATGTGTGTGTGTGTGTGAAGTACGTGGCTGGATCACTAAACAACGTTAATTGCTGAATTTGAAATTAAAATGATTACTGTACAAACTGCAGTAAATAAAGACAAATTATAATATATGGCGAAAGAAAATGTTTACAGATAGCGACATCTATCAGAGAAATGAAATTTAAATTTTTATTATTGCATTATTCCAAAATTTTAACACATCAGCAGATAGCTATTAATATCAACAACTGAGCACAAATAGTTATTAATTAAAAATTTAATAATTAATGTATAATATTATCTATAACTACATGTACAAGAAGGTCGTTTTTGATAAAAGTTTAAAAAAATAACCATAAATACGTAAAAAAAATCCGTATATTGTCAAAAATTTCTTTTTCCACAATATAGCTATTTGTGTTAAGTTATATTGCTTATTAATACAATAATAATACTGAATAAATCTTTTTAAAACATTAAAGTATATTTAATCACATCTCTCTAATATCTGTCACGATCTGTTAACAGGCACAACCATATTGTTTTCTTTATTTTTGGTTTGAAATTCGGACGTTAGGATAATGAAAAAAAAAAGACATGGAGAATTGAATTTCCTATACTCTTTACCTTAGGGAACCAGGATTTTTAATATTGATTTTATAGAGAGATCAGACCCAACCCCTACTTGGGCGGAACACAGTCTTCCTTATTCTATTAGGATTTGTTTTGCAGAAGTCAGATGGAAAGAAAGTAAGCCATAGACAAAAAAAGGTCTTTCCAATTTTTCTTGCCATCTGTCCCAGTTTGTCCATTATTTATCTATTTTTTTTACTAATTCACACATTATAATAACATTTATAATTCTCTTTTCCACAATATAGCTATTTCTGCTACGTTAGAATGCTTATTAACTAAACAATAATAATAATGAACAATTTTGTTTTAAACATTAAAGTATATTTAATCACATCTCCCTAATAGCTGTCGCAATCTGTTAATAAGAAACTCAGTATTTTTTTTTTTTTTTTTAAATACGTTCAATTTAAAAAGAAGGCAAGAGATTTATTCAATAAAATCACCTTCAGAGTCTAGATGCGGTTATCAGGAGCGGTCTATACGGCCAGATATGATGATTCCTGTTCTTATTTTAATTCGTTCAGAATCACAGATATCATTTGACATATTTGAACCTCTGATTGATCTGCCACCAGACGTAATAGTTCAGAGGAATTCAAATAAGGAGAGATAGAAGACCGCATATTGGTGGAGATGGTATGATCATGAAAATTCTCAGGTATTAACACCTGTGTTGTGTGTAATGAAGAAAAGAACAAAGTGAAGTTGGAATGCATAAGGACCCCTCAATTCAAGGCTTCACCATCGTATCAAGCAACACAATATAGATGATGTCTTTTACCCTGTCGACCTTTGGGTAGAAATGGAATAAAGTGACATTGTTTGTAGCCCAGGACCATTACAGATTATGTAAAAATTGTGCACATCACCGTGGGTGACTCTGGGCTGCGCGCAGAGTCACTTGCTTTTCTTGTTCATCTGGACATTTTTTAAAAAAAGATGTCTGTTTCCAATTCGTACAAGTACTGTTTACCTTTTCTTGTTCCGTGTCAGATTAGAAATCGACATGTTAATGCTCTCGATATAACGTATATTCCGGATTACAAGACGCTGCGGCATGGAAGACGCACCCTAACATTGGAAAAAAAAAGTCATACTCATACGACAACACATTCACCATGCGTCCCTCGCATACTGATACCATGTATTGTTTACATTAATCACTCGTCCGATTTTTTTTTCTATGACAATGACATACTAGTCAAGAGCAGAAACGCTCCCGTCGCTGCTTTTGGCGT
>OZ010602.1:295000-297500 GCA_963932145.1 Acanthosepion lycidas | reverse complement strand
TCACTGTGAGTTTACCTAAAAAATACGCTTAAATTCATTTTCGTCACTTCCGTGCGCCAACGGTTTGGTGGTAGCCAATTCAGTCGGGTTTCGATCCTCGCTAGAAGCAACCGCATGTCAAGTAAACACAGATGATCTGTGATACAGCGAAACAGCCTGCCACTGGATGGCAATATATATATATATATGTGTGTGTGTGTGTGTGTGTGTGTTCAAATTAATCTTGCGTACGAAAACATTTTATTTACACCGTGTAGATTTTTTTTTTAATCCGCCAATATTAACTGCTACTTATGAAAATGAATAAATAAATCCACTAAAAATTACATATCGTCTGCTGGCTGTTCTCAAATATTTCTGCTTATTTTTTAACTTGACCAACATACAGCAGGATAAAAACGTTTCTTTGTTATCAACCTTGATTGGTGTATGTCTCCTATGCGTCTATCAAGTCCTACCAATTTACATACGTGCCATCGGTATCTCTTCCCGTTCGTATATGTAAATAAATCAATTATTAATGGTAAAATTAAATTATACAAAGAATGCTATTTATTCAACAAATTCTATTAATTATAATTCATTGTACGTAACGATTTGGGTGCCTCGGTAGCGATAATTGTCGTTAGTGAACTTGTCAGGTTGACTATTACTACTTCGTGGTGAGTTCAATCCTCACTGGGGATCTCGTAATTGTGAACCTGTACCAAATTAAGCTAAACTGAGTAAACAGCAACGCTTTATATGATTAACATGATATTCTTGGAAGTTTATGAAAGTCCATAAAATCGTGAAAGAGATCAAGATTGATTAAAAATGGACCCTTCTTTGCCTGCAAGAATTTTCCATGATCTAAAACCTGATAAATACTTCAGTGGTTAGGGAATGCAGGCGCTCATGGAAGCCGATTATGTGAGGCCCAGATAACCTCATCAAATTGGTAAGGACCGTCAATAAAGATTCCTTCATCTCAGGATCAAAACATGTTAGTGCTGTAGTTATAAAAATGTTTAATTTCAGTACAAAATGCTTTTCGTGTTTGATATGCTGAAATATGAAAAGTATTCTTTCTTACCAAATATTGAATAAGTTATCAGTCCCTTTCTTTCTTTCTTTCTTTCTTTCTTTCTTTCTTTCTTTCTTTCTATCTATCTATCTTCATATCTCAGAGTGTTCATTGATATTTACCTACCTATCTATCTATCATAATTGTTTTATACACGATATCACTCCTTTGAAAAAAAAACAAAAAAACAAAAAAGAAACAGGCTTATTCTATTATGATAACTACTTGATCGACAAAGAATAATTATTCTCTCCATCCGACAAAATGTTAATTTTAAAAGCTGAAAAAATGTAGCATAGAAAGAAAAAAAGAAAGAAAATCTCGGAATACAATGAAAATTGAAGATACTTTAAAGACAAAAATACATTTGAATTTATTTATTGACATTAAAGCAAGATTAACCCTACACTTTTCTGGCCCCAAATCGTAATCCATTTTGCAATATATTTTTTTTAAATTACATCTTAAACAGCGATGTTTTTGATGATGATAAAATCAAATGTTCATTTACTATTTTTATTTCAGTTTAGAACTTAAAAGCTGACACCATGCAAACAGGTTCACACCCAGCCATGCTCGCCCAGTTATATGCCATGCGGGATACACGCTTAGGAGATCATTTATCTTTCGATACACGACTGTCGAGGCAGATTTTTTCCCGCAGTAGGTTGCCATTTCTTTCTGCGGTAGACTACTTGCGGTCCAAGGCTATAGAACCCGGTCTATCCTGTTATTTACTCATACGTTAAGTGGGGGGGGGAAGAAGAGGATTCATACCTTTTCCAAGGGTATTAGCACGTAAGTGAATGTAATGGATTCGACTGGAATTCGAACTCGGCTCTCCGATTCCTCAATCCGAACTGACTAATTAAGATTTGCAAAAATCCAAAGTCAAAATTTACGCTAGTCAGAAGCAAATTTGTTGAACAGCCTTTTAAGACAATACGCGTCTTAGTTATATGGTTGTAATGTAGTTTGAATAATTTTATCTTGGTGGTTGCGAAGCTGGAAACCGAAAACCAGAATATAACTGCCGACCATAGGTCTCTATTTTAATATTAGGTTGGTGCAAAAATAATTTCGTTTTTTCACATAGTAACATATGTTAGAAAACGAAATTATTTTTGCACCAACCTAATACTATTGGAAATGGCAAGAACCCAAACTGCCCTCCACCGCCTGCTTGTTCAACTGCCAGTTGTTTTGACGTCATACAAACGGCATGATGGAAACGATAACTTGTACAGGTCTCCCTCACTCTAATCCAGTTTTTGGCACGAATTAGCATGGTCCCCGAAGAGAATTAAAGTCATACTTGCAAGCGTGACATATAATAAATTCATTTATCCTAATCCTCTATGATATGCTTGTATTGTTGAAGAAATTGAAACTTTTTTTTTTGGTGAATGATTTTAAGTAACGAGCTGAAGCAAA
>OZ010602.1:187500-292500 GCA_963932145.1 Acanthosepion lycidas | reverse complement strand
TACTCACCATCAAATTACATTTTTTTTCTTTGAAATGTTAAGGATTTCAGATATCAGTAGTAAAAAGAAAATCCCGTTAATAATATGAAAAGGAAATTGTTGATAATAGATTTTCATCTTCAATTAGATGCAAAGAAAAGATTTTGTATTTCTCTAAAACTGAAAACTCACCCAATTGTACTTAGCTATAATAATCGTTCCTTCTTTATTTGGTAAATCATTCTGAATTCTTAAAGAATTGTCAACCTCTCTCTTTCCCGCTTTGACATGTCGCTTGATACTTTCAATCAGGATTCGCCAGATTTTTTTTTTCTTTTGTTGTTTCAGCAATTCTTTCTCATTTATGAACCTTCTTTGACACGTTATTCGTTCCGCCATTCATGGAACTAATATTTCTAGTACCATAATTCCCCACGTATAATACGCATTTTTTCTAAAAAAAATAATAAGCAAAATTAGAGGTGCGTATTATGCACAACTGCAAAAAATATTTTAAAAATTGCCATTTCATAGGTCGATTTCAGTTGCGAAATGACTACTCCCCACAAATATACGACAATTTGACACTAACATTCGGCCCCATAAGGATATCAGATAAATTCACATATACTTAACAATACTTTCAAATGTAAAATAAAATAAGAATTATCATAAAATTAAATTAGAATAATATTATGATATGTTTAAAAAACATATTTTTTAATAAACGCTGGCCGTAATGAAATTGAAGTGGTACAATTTATAGGGTTTGATTACCAAGCAAGGGGTGCGTATTATGCGTGAGTAGAAACATTTTCCCATACTTTCAGCACAATTTTAGGAGTGCGTATTATGGATAAAGGTGTATTATACATGAGTAATTAGGGTAATTATTAGAAACATTGCACGATGAATTTATTTCGATAAAAAGTTTTACCAATATTTTAGTTTGAAAAATGTTGGCAAGAGTCAAAATCTTGCCAGTGACAGTATCGTCTATCTCTTTGAGACGCACACTCATCAGGTCTATCTCTTTGAGACGCACACACCTCACGTCTATCTCTTTGAGACGCACACACCTCACGTCTATCTCTTTGAGACGCACACGCATTACGTCTATCTCTTTGAGCCGCACACACCTCACGTCCATCTCTTTGAGACGCACACACCTCACGTCTATCTCTGACACGTACACGCACCACGTCTATCTCTTTGAAACACACACATCTCACGTCTATCTTTTTGAGACGCACACACATCACGTCTATTTGGATACAGTCCCATGCATATGCAACACTTACATAAAATATGCACTTAACAATGATCTTGTCATGCAATGGTAATGTATTTCCTAGAATATTTTTCATATTTGGGGCGGCGTTTACCTCCCGCTTTTTTTTGCGCGCGCTGTTTTACACTTGGTTTTGGTCCTCAAAAAACACTTCCAGAATTCGACAAAATAGCCGACGAACACGAACCTACATCAAACGGCCAAGTCGACAGCCTAATGTGGCTACCCTGTCCGCCAAGGGAATTTCGTCGTAACTGATATAAAGGCACCCAAAAGATCTTACACACAAAAATACACACGCAAAAGTTTCACGTTTCTTTTTCTGGTCGCTCAAGAAGCAGTCAAAAACTATTGGAGCATTTCTACGTTCGGAACTCTCTAAGACTCTCTCTCTCTCTCTCTGTGTCTCTGTGTATGTGTGTGTTTAACGCACTCATTTATGCATTTTCACACGCACTCAATTTCATTATTTTTATAATTAGCACAATAAGCAATATTTTAGTATTGCATTTTTAAATATCATTTTTTTACTAATTTTTAACTATTTAAAATTATTATGATAATATATATATATATGTGTGTGTGTGTGAGAGAGAGATAATAAGAAGACAGGGGCTTTAATTATCAATTACATTATTCAACGAAATTGATAATTAAAGTCTCCGTTTTCTTATTATCATTAAAATTATTGAGCTCCGCCTGGATTTATGCCCTCCTCGGAATTTTCCCTTCCAGTTATAAACTAGTCAATATATATATATATATATATATATATATATATATATATATATATATATATATATATATATATATATATATATATATATATATATATATATATATATATATATATATATATATATATATATATATATATATATATATATATATATATATATATATATATATATATATATATATATATACATACATATATATGTATATTTTTAACTAAGCTACGTTTTGAAAATCAGGACACCTCGGTGTAATGGTTAGCAAGCTTGTTTCGCTAGAACAATTATAACTGAGTAGTGAGTTCGATCCTCACTGTGTGCTTCATACTTTCGGCATTGTGCCACATCTAAGCTACGCTTGGAAAATCACAATAATACATAAAAGGTTAATGGTCAGAATTGAATCAGACCAGGAAACAGCAGTATTAAAAAAGTGCTCAATATACGTGTGAAAAAATAAAATTAAAAATAATATGCAGAGCTTTTAACTTTAAAAATCAGTACATTTTTATAGTATATATATATATCCGACAATAATAGTAATATCTGCAGCCAAACTAATGATGTTAATATGGGAAATCCTTTCGTCCCGTACCTCTCCAACGAGTATATGTTCCACGTAGAAAACACGATATTTAAAGAAGTCTCTAAACCGAAAATATATGTGGACGAAATTTTTATTTTAGCGAAAAACAAACAAGAAATTAATAATCTCAAAACCACATTCGAAAAAAAACTGTCCTTAACTTTAGCTATAAACTTAGTCAAAAAAATAAATGATTAAACTCCAATTCTTAGACATTCTCCTACAATTCTCTAATAACACATTCACCACTTCATTATATAAAAAAAATCCACTAGCAGAAAGTCTTGCCATCTTTATTTTAAGACTGAATGCCAACAGATATAAAATAACACTTATAAAAAAAATTCCTAAAGAGAGCATACAAGAATTCACCCTTTCGTTCCCTTTTCCTTAAAGAACTCAATAATGTAAAACTCGTTAACAATGGTTTTGCTAACTACCTCATCGACCACAAAATAATGTTAAACTCGTTAACAATGGTTTTGCTAAATACCTCATCGTCCACAAAATTAAACTATTTCTTTCTAAAGTAACTAATAACAATACTGAACATGCAGAACATCTTCTACAAAAGCCATGTCAAAAATACAGGTCAACTCTAAGCAAGACGAATTTTCTCTTCGTAATATCACAAAGAAATACACAACACCAATCGAACCGACTAAGAAAATTAAATTATCTATTACAAAAAAATTAAAACAGCCAACCTTATCATAAAAATAACAGCACACCCGCAAAATCAAAACTACAAAGAACCAACATTACGAGTTCAAATGCTCCTTAAGGAACTGTGTTCCTGATGAAACCAAACTCATAAATAATTACTGGTCATACCACCACATGCCTATCTAGAGGACTTACATTACACCTACTCGACCATAGCTAAATTAAGACTCATTGAAACACGCAACATCCTACTAGGTTTTTCAGAAAGATGTCATAAAACAATAAAATATATTGTGATAAACCTAAAACCTACTTATAGCATAAAAAAATTGTAACTCTAGTATAAAGAAAACACTATCAATTTACATAAAAATTATCCGCGTCCTGGGTAAGACGATAAACTACGCCCAACAGCAAGACTTCTGATCAGTTTTGAGGAGCGTCGAACCGTCTTTTAATTGCGGGTGTTCCCAGATTCACTCTGACTCGGGGTGGTGGCATCTGTTGGTGTCCCAACTATAAGGAAATAGGTAACCCACATACTGCGCTTAAAACACAATAAAAGTTTAAAAATAGGTTTTAATAACAGTAATAAATTTTTTGAAGGAAAAATTATTACCAGCAATACATTATTGCCAGCAATACATTTTTGAAGAAAAAAAATATTACCAGCAATGTATTTTTGAGGAAAGAGGTATTACCAGCAATACATTCTTGGGGGAAAAAAAATAACAGCAATAAAAATCTAGTCGGAAGAGAGTTAGAAGCAGATGCAGACAGAGTATTTTAGCATGCAAACATTTATGCATGCATACAATCCACACACATGTAAAGCCATTTTCTTTGTTTATATATGATTTGCTTTTTACCTGAAAGTTAAAACTCTTTCCTAATAAAATTTAGAACAGATCATATGTTTTGGTATTGAACTGACGCTTTCATTGAAACGTCCACCAAAAGTTCCATAACAAGTTCCAAGTTCATGAACTTTGGAGGTACAGGGTGCAATGGGTAAATTGTTGTCATTTCCTAATTTTTATTTCGCGCATGCGCGTTGTTTGTTTTTGATTTTGTCGACTACACAGTATAGTAGGGTCAGTTAGGCACCGTCTGTGAGAAAAAGAGCACCATGATGCAATTCAATCCACCAGAAATTTGGAAACGGCCTGCTGTACTGCTTGACATTCCCGCAGAAAGCTCCAAAACAAACATTTCAGAGTTTTTGAATGTCAATCTGAGGACAGTGCAGAAGATTCGGAAAGAGTTGGATGAGTCTAATGGTGATTATGAAGGCGTTTGGAGTGATTACTAAGGATGGCGACGTTATGCCTCCATTCATCTTCCCAGAGAGCATCAGATTCAACACGGAGGCTTATGTCAAGTGAAGTGTAATGCTGCCCTGAGTTAAGAGGGTAGCTGCTGGAAGATCCTATGTCTGGCAACAGGACTCTGAACCATGTCACACAAGCAGGAAAACCCAAACAATTTCTGCGACCACATTACCCCCTACATCTGGCCACCTAATTCCCTAGGCTCCGTAGTAGGGCGCAGTTGAGCGACAAATCAACAAAACTCTTTATAACACCAAAGATGAACTGAAGGCTATGATTATGGCAGAATTCACCAACTAAAACAAGGAGACAATCCGGAAGAGTAGTTGCAGGAGATTCCGAAGACCTCTGGAGGTCATGGTTGATGCCAATGGCGATTTTATTGAAAAAAATTTACTCTTCAGAATTTCAAGATATTTTTGTGTAATTTTGGTAAATATATCTGTTAAAATGAGATGTCAGTGTTTTTTTTCATTTTTGTGTCATTTAGACGACAATTTATCTATCACACTCCGTATTTCTTCACTTGAAATGAATTCTTGTACAATTCCATGAGATTCATTAATGCGTTTCTTTTAAAAAACATTTCATCCTTATTATGAAAGGCTGTTATTAACTTTCAATTAAAAATCATGGCTACTACTAACATATGTGTAGGTAATTTTAGAAAACCCGTAAAACACCGCCTCTATAGATTTATACATACATATTCACATAATTAAGGAACGTTCTCAATAACACGTACAGTTCCGCCATTGCTGAGCACTTTATTAATAGCCCAAATTGTGCCACCGTTAACTTCAACACGGACTCTTTTACCATCTTCAGTTGTGCTCGCTCGCTTTAACAGTTGAAGGTGTTCGGAGCAGTTTACGTCCGGTCCAGACAGCCCCCCTCCCACCTCTGTAAACAGCGGGGGGGGGGTGTCTGTTAGGACTTGACGTAATTTCAATTTAGGTTATTTACCACGTTTAATATAACATATCATTTGGTGTTTTATATTTTGTGTTGCAATATATAATCCCTTGATTTCAGCTCTGTTGAGTGAGGGCGAAACCGGTCGGCTGTGTTTGGTAAAATTGGTCTTATTTATTTACTTTTTTTTTAGTAGAGATAATAATGGTTTTTGTGATACTAGTCTTACTAATTAACTCATATCTGTATTGGAGAAAACTTGGATTCATATCTTCCCCAAGGGTATTTGCGTGTAAGTGAACTCGGCTTACCGATTAATAATTCCCAGCCATTATTCATTAAACGACAGGCAAACCTGCTCACCGATTAGGTACTGATCAAGCTCAACGTTGCTTAACTTCGGTGATCTTGCGAGAACCGGTGTTTCAACGTGATGTGGCCGTAAGCTGATCTGACATTTCTTTTATTTCTATAATAAAATTTTGTACCCCACAGAAAATTATGATATATATATAATATATATATACACACACACACACAGAGAGAGAGAGAGAGAGAGAGAGAGAGAGATAGAGAGAGAGATAGAGATAGATAGATAGATAGATAGATAGATAGATAGATAGATAGATAGATAGATCCGAACCAGGCCAGTGTCAAAATGAAAAACCACATGACATAATATACCTTTGTCGTTATGTATTAACAGTTTTAAAAATGAAGAACGCCAGTCATTCATATTGGATATGTCGAACGTTTTTGTCTCTCGAGCCAAAGTTCGTGTTAAAAACCCAAAATGTTGATGTAGTCTTCCAGACACTTATTCCATATCTAACATCATTGAAAGAAGGTTTTATTTCCGGGATAACGAACATTGATAAAAAGTCGAAAATGCAAATCAAATTTAAACGTGATGAGGCTGCATTTTCATTTGTCACTCTGACAGGAAGCCAAAAATATTGTAATATTACGAAGTATGAGGCGCCCTGGGTTAGTGGTGATCTTTCTTCAGCACCGAAATCATGCTTGACCTCAGAGTATGATGAAAGCTTTGTTGGCGATGAGGTTGGTTTATTTGCAGTAGCGTGTGGATAAAATTATATACCCCCGATCAAGAAAAAAATAGCAAAATCATTGTATTTGCCTCTCTTGCCAAAAATGATATCGTAGAACTCATCATTATTATTATGCCTCTTAATTGCTTGGGGAACATAGGGCTGCAACAACACCTCTCCAACGGACGCGATTCCGGGCGATCCTCTTCAGCTCGGCGCATGTCGTGCCGGCTGCCTTCACGGGGGATTTTCACCAGCACTCGTCATACGCTCCACTTTGGAGGAATCTTCCTCGGCTATGTCATTGTTTAAAAATATCGTTGAGGTTTCTGTAAGAAGCTAGTTTTTTTAAGTGAGTAGTTTGTTTTCCTATTGCACGACTCCCAACCTGGAGGGCTAGGGTGTGTCTTTCGTTTGGCTCCTACCTGTTGAACTTGGTTAGACCTGCTAAGGACCGAAGCCCCCGCTCACATAGCTCGGGGGGGGAGGGGTCGTTGAAGCACGCAAGCCGTCCTAGCACGTCAAGGCGGCACAACATTAGGACGGGTAGATTTCATGGATTTTGTTAAAAACTGAATTAATTTTACTTTATATTGAGATGTCCGTTTGGTTCATTAATACGAAACTGATTAGTAACTGAATTTTATTTCAGTTTTTTCATATTTATCAAATTTTGTTTGTAATCTTTGATATTTAATTACAACTGAATTTTATTGCTTATAATTCTGTAAAGGATTTAGAAGATTAATTTCTGACACTCATTTTTTTTTTGACAACTAGCAGCCATACCCAGCTGGTCGATCAGAAAAAGCGTTCAATTACAATGGAGCAAAAACAGCATCATGTTTAGATGTAACAGAGTCTATCTTCTTCAATTACTTTAAAGTACTTTCATTAAAAAAACATTTTGAATTAATGCAGTTACTGATAAAGCAGAAGTTGTCTCTATTTATTCAAACAAACAAAAAAAGTTATCCGAGGACATGAAAAGATAAAAGTAGACAACATGACGACTCACTTAAGACCACAATTATTTTAAAGTTTTGAAATTTAATTGCCACTGTGCTGTCAGGCATGTAAAAGGGATACATTTATAAAGTAATTGGCAAGTTTGATGAAAATTGCTTAAAAAATCAACAAAAAATAAGAAAGAAACCAATAAAAATCGACATTTTTAGCTATTTACGAGGGTTTTCATTATATGGGTGGATTCAATTAACAAATTAAATGACTGTTAAACAATCAACTTATTGTTGGCTACAATTGAGTGAAGATTGTATAAGATTGCTTGAAAATTGAGGGAGTTTTTAGTTTAAAATTGTGTGGAAATCAATTTGTGCTGAAATCGATTTTTCGTTTTTCCCAGTTTTTCGCTAAATGCATTGGCATAGAAATAAAAAATAAGGTATATTTGAGCTCATCATGATGTAAGTAACCTACATACCGAGTTTGAACGAAATCGGTGGAAAAAAGTTGAATTTATCGATTTTTGATCGGTTTATCGATTATTGATTTTTTGTAAAGATTATCGATTTTTTACGCTTAGAACCTATCTGTTACATTGTACAATTGAATGGATCTCGAGTGAAAAGGTATCACACAGATAGATACACAGACATCCTCTGTTTTATATATATATATATATATATATATATATATATATATATATATATATATATATATGGAGTAGCGCGGTGAGCTACGAGCCTGGGCGGGATATATGGATAACTAGGGCTGCCCGGACGTCTAGTTCCTCCTCTTGGCCTTGCTAGCAGAGTACAAAGGAGAGGATAAACCGATACAGTTTGTTACCAGCGCGGCTGCAGGAGTTGCCGGAAGGTGGCACAAAGTCCCGTTCATCCTCCTTAGGGGCTCCACTCCGGATTTGAATTCAGAGTTGTCCTTCTCCTAGACCAGTTGCCATCCAAGGCTATAGAACCCAGTCTGTCCTACTATTCACACCAAGTGTATTGGCACGTATTCGACTGGAATTCGAACTCGGCTCTCCGATTCCTCAATCTAAACCGCGCCTCCATATATATATATATATATATATATATATATATAGATAGATAGATAGATAGATAGATAGAAAGATAGATATAATAAAGGCATTTGAATTGCGGAAAAAATAAATGACATTCTATTTCTACTCGTACGGCGTTTAAACACGCCTGATTTTTCTTTCTATAAATTCATTAATTATAGGCTTAATTGTTACCTTCGGTGAAGAGTATTACATATTCTTTCTTTTTATTAGGTTGGTGCAAAAATAATGACGTAATAATGTCGTTTTTTGACGTATTTTTAACGTCAAAAAACGACATTATTACGTCATTGTTTTTGCACCAACCTAATATTATGAATATTAGAGGTTCAAGTTCATCAGGGAAAAAACTGAAAGAAAATAGACTATTAAACCAAATATTCATAGAATTGACCCAAACAAGAGAAAGAAAATTTCACCAAAATAGTTTCTATTGACAAGAAGCAACAATTGCAATTTTGTCTAAAAAGTTTTATTCTAGTAAAGGCAAAAGTATCACAAGGCATAGGATCGGAAGGTTTCTCAAAGAAGTTTGCTTTTCCACGAACAAGCATTGACAAAATGCTATCTGCTTTATGCCACTGAATATATCATCTGGAGAGCTAGTTTTATCCTTTCCCGATGCCATACTAAGCTAACCTTAGAATATATATATATATATATATATATATATATATATATATATATATATATATATATATATATATATAAATTGAAGTCAACACTTAGAGGCGACAGGCTATTTCGTCAAGCATGAAACAGCCTGTCGCCTTTAAGTGTTGATTTCAATGTTCACTTTTATATTTACACACGCTCTATGATATTGACGACTTTATCTCATAAATATAGCACAATTTAAGAGTATATTTCTTCATATATATAAATATATATATAATTTTTATTGTTGTCATCCACAGACGGATGGTTTCTTTGTATCATAGCTCATCAGTGTGGCTAGACGTCAGATTGCTGCAAGACAGGACCGAAACCCGACTGATTCAGGATTCGGATATTTTTCCCTTAAGCCATCAGCACACGGTTGAAAGAAAGACGAATTTTTACGTACTTATTCGGTGAATAAACCCGCCAATTAAATAATTAAGAAAGGAGCAACCTTATTTTTCCTGGGGAAATAAATTATAGGCATGTAATCTAAGGATTGTCTCTTTCTTAATTATTTAATTAATATTTGCTCTGGTTTTACATTGAGCTCTCTGGATCACATCCCCTTTAGAATTATCCACACGGATTACCAAATCCTTCATTACATTAATATATATATATATATATATATTTATATATATATATATATATATATATATATATATACAAATATATATATATATATATATATATATACAAATGTATATATATATACATATATATAAATATATATATATATAAAGTTCTTAGGATCTATCTGTAGAGAAGACAAATTTAATAAAATAGACAATCGGAAAATAATATTTATTCCTTGCCGATGCGTTTCAGCATTTGACATTATCTATCTATCTATCTCTCTCTCTCTCTCTCTCTATATATATATATATATATATATATATATATATATATATATATATATATATATATATATAGATAGATAGATAGATAGATAGATAGATATTATATAGTCGTATTTCTTTGTCTTCTGACCAGACATACCTTACAGACAATAGAGAAGGGCGTTAGACTAAATCTATGCATTTACAAGAATAGTCGCCTGCTTTCATTTCCAACAGAAGTTTTTCTTCTGCGAAACAAATCGTCGAGTTGAAAACCATTCTTTATTCTTTGAAGTATTTCTAAAAGGAAACGTCACATGTGTTCTGTTTCGTTTCAACAAAAGATGCCGTAACATCATACTATTGTCGGTCATATAATTCCACCTTATGAGTCAAGAGTAGACGTGACTTATTGTGGTACCCTCTCAATCACCTGTACTTCAGTCTTGAAGTTTAAATATGATTCCTAGAGTCAGTCGTCAATCTGACATGTAATAGAGATATTCCGCCAACCATTATTATGTTATCGTTGATTTTAGCATTTCTGGCAAATTTATTTTTCGATAATTTAAATGTAACAAGAATATTTAGACTCTATAGAACCCTCTCTAAACTAGTCTGATGCATTGTCCAACTTGACAAATTCATTTTTCGTTCACATTTACCAAAAGTGATGAGCGCTTAGTGTAACGGTTATCAGCGAGGAAAGTGAAATTAGCAAGCCGAGTTCAAATTCCGGCTTCGCCTAGGAAAAGACTCGATTCCTTCTATTTGGCCCTCCAACCCAGCTGTGGGGTTAAATCGTAGGGTAGACTGGGCTCTCTAGCTATGGGTGACAGCCCGTCTGGGAGAAAGACGACTTTGAATTCAAAACCTTGGTGAAAGTAATAGAAAACTATTCCATTATCTTTCTATGGCAATTCACTGATAATAAAGAAAAGGAATCTCTAGAGATTCATAATCACCCACGTCCTGAACGGACATTGTATGAAAACAACTTTAACCAGAGGAAATGAGTTCTTTGTACTATATTATCATAAAAAATACTCATAATTAATCGATATTTTTTCATTCGGTTTTATACATTGATTTATTAAAGCTTCTTTTTGTTTAAATAGGAAAAAAATCTCAAAATCTGATTATTATTTTTACTTCGTATAGAGTTGGAATTAAAACTCTTTCCTCCTTTGTATTTCTGTATGCATTTTTATTTCTTACTTTCTCATTTTTATCACAGGCATTTGATTCTTTTAACGCCACTGTGAAATTATATTAAAGTCTTTCTCTAAACACCCAGACAAAAGGCCATCTTAACGGTTTTCACTGTAACAAAATAAATTCGTTCCGTTTCATTCGGTTAAACATACGAAATGCTGTTTGTCTGTAGGTAGCTAAAATCCCACAATGGCGTCGGGGGAACAGAAAAATGAATTAAAATAATCAGGGAAAATTCAGTAACCACTCTGAAGGAATTTTAAGTCAGTCAAAAGTAATTAAGAGTACAATATACAATAATTTGAGTGAACTTTGACCTTTATACATACATGTGCACAGAGACGCGCCTTAAGACACCTAGTTTCTTTTCGTCTTCCTTCTTTAAAGGTATTCCCCATTCTCTTTCTTTTGATTTAAATTAGGAAACAAATCATGATTCACTATAATTTCCCACTTTTTAGCGTTTCTTTTCGCGAAATGAAATTGTCCTGTAAATTTTAGTATCAGTACATTCACATCTCTCGCTCTCTTTCTCTCCCTCATCTATCTATCTATCTATCTATCTATCTATCTATCTATCTATCTATCTGTCTGTCTGTTGTAACCTAGGGAAGGTTACTGAATAGAATAATCACACGAAGGTTGGAAATAAACGATAATACTTAGGACAAGAACAACGCATATAAGTTTCGCCAGCGGCGCGTAGAACAAGTAGACAACTGCTAGAAGTAATTCAAGTGAATTCCACACTGAATCTCCAACTGCGAGCCGGCTGACGGTATTTACCAACTGCCCTACTCAGTCAGATGTGGTTCCCGAGCCCGTAATCTTGGCCAAAATTTCCCCGTAGGCCCCGTATAAAACGGGGTCGGGTAGCTATTTCCCGTGACAAGACTCTGCTCTTCGACACAGCCCCGTCTGAGGATGCCCTCTGTCCGAATACAGAGAGCTTAGCCAGCCCAACTGAAGACAAATCTCCAACTGCGGGCCGGCAGACGGTATCTACCAACTACCCCACACAGTCAGATGTGGCACACGGCCGAATTTAATGTTGGTTTCCCGAGCCCGTAGGCTCAGTAAAAAATTTCGCGTAGACGCCCGTATAAAACGGGGTCGGGTAGATGTTGTTTCCCGAGTCGAGACTCTTCCTTTCGGCATAGTCTAGTCTGGGGATGCTCTCAACCCGGAGGCAGAGAGCTTAACTAGCCCAGCTGAAGACGAATCTCCAACTCCAGACCGACAGTCCAACACATAGAGTACTCACTACTGTATTTATGGGAATGGGGGTCTGTAGATATGCTAGAACAGTATCCCTTTTCTGCTTTTCATCTCCGTCTCCTTATCGTTCTTTCTTTTTTTTTCCATCTCACACAAAACACGTTACATATCCTGATTCTTTCTTTTTCTATTTAAACCAAGAATAAAAGCAGCGAATTAACACTGAGAACAGTGGAACAATCTATAGGGGTATCACCGCGGACTTCCTATAAAAAAACAACAGCAAAACAAACAAATTCTGTGGATATTTACATTATTCGAAATGTCCTCTTCTTCAGCTATATGATCGACGTTTCGGCCGTTGTACGTTCCTACCCTCTTCAGGTGATTGGAATTTCGAACCGAGGTAGCTTGTTCTAGTTACACACCTCTTCCGGATTTCTCAGTATCAGATATCTCCATTTAACTCGACTTTCCAAGTTTTTTGTTTTGTTTTTGTTTTTTGTTTTTTTTTTGCTTACCTGTAGCCGGGTGTTGAACTCACAACTTTTTGGGTCAAATCACTGGATTCAGCCGACGGTTTTATCCAGTGGACTATACGTTCTTGAAGACAACAGTGCATGAAATGTTGGGACTTCTAAACCTACTGGCTAAATTACATTTTTTATCAGAGCTCATATTGCAATATTTGTTGTATTTATTATTGTTTTTCTCTAGCACTCTGTATTACTGGTTCCCATATTGTATTCATTTCTATGCTTAGCCCACTTAGGAGATTTTGTGGCCTAGCATACGTGCTGATTCCTGACATTTTCATATTTTTCAGTGATTACTTTAACCTCATCTCACAGGTGGCGGTGATCTCCCTTTTCCCTCCATATGTTGTCAGCTAAGCCTAATTTTTCTATTTTCCCACGTGTTATCGCTTTACAGTATCCCTGCAGTCTTATCACAAGGGGACAGCCTGTTTTTCCTTTATATTTCTTGCCACAGCTTCATGGGATTGCGTACACACAATTCTTAATCATGTTCTCTTCTATGGGCAGTCTTACCTGGAAGAGGTGTCTGCAAAACGTTGAACTACTTTTGAAGGTCGTCCTGATGTTATATGGACTACAGATCTTTTGTATTTTTCCGATAATCCCTTCATATGGGGGTAGGCAGACCGAGGCTGTTTTCTGGGTGTTGTTATCCTCCTGCTCCCTTTTATCCAAGTTTGCCGGAGCTGCTGTCATGTACCCAGGGTAGTTGTTACGTTGTAGGGTACTGATTATACTGGCCATTTCTTGCTCATAAGTCTCTGGGTCGCCACTTATGAATTTTGCTCGATGTTGCAAGCAGCGGATGATCCCTTTTTTTTACACTGCACGGCACGTGGAACTAGAACAATCTAGCCCGGTGGACGAAATAAAAGGCTCAGTTCGAAATTCCAATCACCTGAAGAAGGCCGGAGCGTACAACAACTGAAATGTTATGAATATGACAACAAAGATGAGTACAACTGCTCGAAGAATGTAAATAGTGTAACTAATTACAATATGTCCTCTCAAAAATATCGACAAATAGCTTCTGTGAAGTTTAAAATTGGTTTTATTAGAAAGATTATAGTCCAAAGCTAATTTGTAATATCAGAAAAATAAATTTATGTACGTGAATAAAGTTTTTGAACATTTTCAAAACATTGGCATCTTCAATCTTCCTGCATTATGGACGAAAGCAACAACTTTAAAAATCACTTAAAATTCCAATATATATCCTAGAAAAATGTTTCAAAATAAATTATTATATTATATTAACTAGTTTTTGTAAAGGTAATGCTTACTTTTAGCAAAAAATATCGCGAAAATAACATTAATTTACGCATGGTAAGCCATGAGTTACCATTAAGATCATGAGTCAACAGCAATAGTCTTCTACTTTAAAGAGCGCGTAGTATTCTGTTACCACATATTTAAATTAGAAATCCAGTATTAATTATATGTTTCTACCTATTATATTATTATTTATAGGTTTCTACCTATTATAGCAATAATCATAGGCTTCTACCTATTATAGTATTAATTATATGTTTCTACCTATTATAGTATTATTTATAGACTTCTGCTTATTATAGCAATAATTATAGGTTTCCACCTATTATAGTATTAATTATAGGTTTCTACCTATTATAGCAATAATTATAGGTTTCTACCTATTATAGTATTAATTATAGGTTTCTACCTGTTATATTATTAATTATAGACTTCTACCTATTGTATTAATTATAGGCTTCTACCTATTATAGTATTAACTATAGGTTTCTACCTATTATAGTATTAATTATAGGCTTCCACCTATTATAGTATTAATTATAGGTTTCTACCTATTAATGGCCACGCCCAATTTTGTGGATGGGGTATATTAATGGTTTAACTCAAACGACCGTATACGCTCATTCTCTGTTTTATAAAGTTGATTCGACTTGAATTTTCATTTGGTGCCAAATATTGCATTCAAGTCTGGATTCATTCAGTTCTTAATGTATGAATTATGTAGACAAAAATCATTTTATCGATTCAGTTTTTGATCGATGTACACAAAATACACAATGATCAATTAAAACGTCCACACTACCAGCTCTACCAAAAGGATAAAAAATAAGTCTACTATTCGCCCATGCTTAAAATATTGATGCCACATATTGTATGGTGCCCCTGTTATTTATTTTGAGCTCCTTGATAAAATCTAAAGAAGAATCAGCAATATTATTGGTCCTGATCTGGCCGCTCGACTTCAGTGATATTTACACCGCCGTAAGGTTGTCTCTTTCTGTCTTTTCTATAAATACTTTCATAGTAATTGTTCGGATGAGATCTTTGTTGTTTTATTCCCCTCCCTCCACAGACAATGAATTGTACATTTGGGAACTAGTTAGGACTTTCATAGAGACAATGAGGTATTATGGTGGATGTAGTAAGAAAGGTAAGTAAGAATTCGTTGTTTTGGTGTTAGGAATATTATGGTATGTTTGGGTCAGTGTTTGTGGCTAGCCAAGTTTAAAGTTAAGACAGATGAAGACCGACCTTTTCCCCATTTTGCCTTTGTGCAACATTTTGTAAATAATTACAAATAAATATCGCCCTTCGATATGGTAACTAGACTTTTTTAAAAAGATTTAAGCGCAGTACTAGACTGGCGTCGAGATCTCATCAATTTACAGTTGAGCTGGCTAGACGTAGCCGTAAGTTATATACTAACAGTTTCTTTTCTCGCACTTCTAACTTGTGGAACTCCCTTCTGGATCCATTCTTTCCAGCCAACTTTAATCTTCAAAAATTTAAATGCAATGTCAATCGGTATCTACTGATTACTCTTTCGTCTTCCAGCTCATTATTAATGTTTCTGTTCCTAAAACTTCCACACCCTGTAACACTTGTGTCTTAGTGGCTTTACTTTCTTGCATGGGGTGATATCGATGAAAAATTAAAAATAAGAAGAAAAAAAAAGGAATCAACAGCAACAAAAGCAGCAGTAAAAACAACAATGCTAATACTAATATTACTACTAATAATAATCAAATCGCGAAATGAAAGTTGTAGATAATTTTGCATTAATGCACCTGTTACTCAGGGCTATTTACTACTGTCTTAAAGTTCAAATTAGCAATTGCTCTCAAAAGTGATCTAAAATCCGCTGTTAAATGAGTCAAGTAATGGCTTGTTAATTTTAACGCTTCCAAAACAAAACTGCTTTTCTATTAATCATCAGGGAGATCCCTTTTCTGCCTTCTATAAACATGGCTGATACTAACCCCTATCAAAATGACTCGTTACACCTTCTCAGGCTAATGTTCTCTGCTGACATGAAGTGGAAAGATTATATTAAATCAATTGCTAGGTTTGATGCTAGGAAAGTGTTCTGGAGTTATTACGCAGTGGAGGCTGGTATTTGTAGTAAATCAGTCCTAAATACTTCGACATACAAAACATTAGGAACTTGATATAATAGGTATTACGCAGAGTAAATCTTGTGTTCGCTGACTACTTTCGTATTCAACTAACTGACGACTACTATCGTCCGACATCGACTAGTATTTAGTCACCCCCCACCCACGAGGGCATCATGTGGTACAAGGCCGGTTTAACGTGGGATCTCCGAGCCCGTGGGCTCGGCCAAAAAATATGCCCTTTGAACCCGTATAAACGGGTTCAGGGTCGGTTTACCTCCCCGAACGAGACTCTGCCCTTTGGCATAGCCTCGTTCGGGTTCCTCCCCGCTCGAAGGGAGAGTTCAACCGTTCAGCCGATCGTCCGACATCGACTGACCCTCATTTCTCTTACTACTCCTACTTATATTAAGTGGGAGAGTCTATTAACTATAGAATAATTGTGTTTCACCATAACAGAAAGTTGGTTCACTGTGTCGTGCAAGACAATTTTTCTCTCCAGAAATCTTAAATATTTACAAGTCTACCATTCGTCTATGCTTCGAATATAGCTGTTGGATATGTTCTGGTAATCCTGCTATATATTTAAAGATTAACAAAACATCTTCAGTGTTATTAGTACTGACTTGGCATTCCGTCTTCAGCCTCTTTCCTACCGCCATAACATAGCTTCCGTGTGCCTTTTCTATAAATAATTTCATGCTAATTGTTTTGTGGTACATAGACTTTATGAATTTAACCGCAGTACTAGATTAGCGGCAAGGTTTCACCATTTTACAGCTTAATTCGCTGTATGTAACCATAAGTTCTTTGCTACCAGTTTATTTTCTCGCCTGTGGAACTCTATTACGGCTTCTTGCTTTCCAGCCAAGCTTATCTACTGTCTTCTTGATTACTCTCCTTTTATTGTTCACGCTCCTTAATAATGTTTCTCTTTTTTTTTATATTCTTTCGCACTCAGTAACTCCTTGTGTCTTAGTAGTTGTATTGCCTTGCTTGGGGTGAAATGATTAAAACTCAAACAAAAATAACTGAATATGTGAGAGAAACACGTAAAAGTAAAATTGTATCGGATTTCAAAACATATCCAATCCAGAGCCGAGCCCTGGACATCATAAAGAAACGATCTCTAAGTGGATGGTTGCTTTTTATCATAAATTCAACAAAGCAGACAGTAAAATTGATACTAAAAAGCTGGATAGATGTTGGAATAACATAGACATAGCAATTTTACTCATCCGTACTCTCAGACGTTGTACAGTCAAGAAAAGCTTTTATAATACACCGTGAAGTGCTAAAGGATTCGTACAGTACAATCAGTTTAATTTAAAAGAATTTGTAGAGGATAAAGTGTGTAAAAACAGAAGAAATACATCCTTGTGCAAATTAATTGAAACGAAACAAATAATTCCCTTATTATTTACTTTTTTCATATTTTTCCAGTGAAACATGACCCAGTGCACACTTTGTATGTCGATTTCCTTGCAGATTGACCACAGATTCTCGACTGGATTTAAATCAAGAGAGTTTCTGGGCCAGTCTATAGTACTTTGATTTTCTCACTGGTAAGGCTTGCCAGTGTGTTCGTGCAGCGTTACAATTTTCGTACGCTTCCTTGGAGTAACGTCCAACGCAGACAATGGCTGTAGGACAGCTAATCGACAGTCGAAACAATAGTGTCTGGGCATGATAAAATCTGATACAATCACAGATGATGCAATATTTTTCAAAGCCATACAAATAACATCATACATACAGAAAATAGATTCATATTACTGCACACCACTGCAAATGACCTAATCTGAAGAAAAATTAGAAATCGATTACGACCTGTCACCCCAGTGGGTCTAAAAGTGATCGTATTGTGAAAGAAAGGAAACTAAAGCGGTTGTTTCATATTAATTTGCACAAGGGTGTAATATTCAAACATTTGCTCTACCAATTCAAATAATTTTATTATTGAATGTAAAATAATTTTTTTCTTTTAAGCTGAAAGAAATTAGATTATAAAGTTCCTCGTTCAGCTGGTTCTTAGTCTGGCATTTAGGAAAATAAACGAAAGAAATAATGCCTTTTTTACGACACAAAAGAAAAAAATGCATTGTGTTAGTATACAATGGAGCGTGTGTGTGATTGTTATGCAACAATCCAAAATCTACGTTCTGTTATGTGTGAGTAATGTAATGTATCAGCAAGAAAAGGCAGTCAGGCAATCAACTAATTATCGGCGTAAATACAGCTAATGACGATTAAACCCGAAATACGTTTTGGTTTGTTCATTTGTCGTTTTGTGTTTTCGTAAAATAAAAAGTGCAAACTGGTTTCTGAAAATACTTTTAAAACGATTAATAATTTTACAAAAGGAACTTTAGCACTTAAACTTTTGAGGAATCGGAAATTTCGAGATCAGTATTATTCAAATCTCTGTCAAAGTATACTGAAGACTAGTTTATCTATTTAAATTACGCTGTTTATAAGAAATTTTAGAAGTTTTACTGTTTAATAAATATATTTCCCAATTTTTTATATCGATTTTTACAAGGGAAAAGATCTGTCTATATTTTTGAGATGAGGTATTATGTACATTATTTACATCATTCGGACTATTGTCCTCATCTTTGTCGCCTCAAGGACACATGGCACAGTGGATAAAGTTAGATCCAGTGACAAGACCCAAAGAGTGTGAGTTCAATACCCGGTTAAGGCAGTGGAGAACTTTCAGAGGGGAATTAACAGAAGATAACTGATAACTGACATCTATTGAACATGGCACGTGGAACTAGAACATTCTACCCCAGTGAGCGAAATAAAGGTTTCAGTTCGACATTCCAACCACCTGAAGAAGGCCCGAGCGTACAACGGCCGAAACGTAATAAATATGGTGACAAAGATGAGGACAATAGCCCGAATAATATAAATAAGGGAAAAAATTGTTAATCATTTTCCTGAAGGTGAGCTTTGAGATTTTGAGCACACGACACAGAAATGGTTGTCAGCTTTTTCAAATTTTTTTGAGCTGCGTCTGAAACCTCTTTGATTGGTCCATAAATTTTTTATTCGTAGATGAAAGTTTTGTGTTTTTTTATTATATTTCATATTGGTTCATCTTTGTTACGTTGAGCAGATTTTTCGATGTTTCGATGTAAGCTGGTTTGAACCTATCAACAGGCATAATGTTTCTATTATTATTCTTGTCGATAGTAAAAAAAAATATTTTACAACACTTTGTAAGGTCCTCCGTAACTTGATTGATTTTTTTAAATTCATGTCACGTCGAAAAAAAAAAAAAAAAGATTCACTGCTGTCGAGATGGGGAACGAGAATGTAGACGTATAGGTTAAAAAGAAAGTTTCTTCATGTGTTGTTTCAAACGAGAAACATAGTGGATGAAGAAGAATTTTGTTGATTTATCAAAGATTTACCGTATACCATTTCTGCGGCGGTACTTTTAATGTTCTCTTTGACAATGGAGCGTAGTCCAAGCAGAACTATTGGTAAGTCCTTGCTCCATTTGCTTGTATCTAGTTGAGCAACAAGCGCGACTTTTAATTGGCGATGAAATCTTTCCACCAATCCGTTAGCACAGAAATAGCTTGTAGTTTTTTTTTAATATTGGAAATTTTCCAAATTCTCGAAAAAGAGGTGATTGAAGTTGCTGACCTCTGTCAATCGTAATAGTAATTGGTACTCCAAAATTAACAACCCAGTGCTCTATAAAAATTAGAAATGGTCTCGGCAGAAGTGACCTTGATGGTATAAGTAGAAGGCCAACGGATGAATCAGTCGATAAAAGTTACGATATGCTAATTTATATTTAAAGGACCGACAATATCAATATGAACATGTGAAAAACGGAAGTCTGGTGTGGAAAATGACCCTGATTATTTTTGGTATATCTGTTGACTTTGGTTTTCTGACAGGAAATACATTGTTGAGTTCAGGTGTTAATATCGTTCTTCTAAAATGGCCAGAAGATTCTCTTGGCAATCAGTTTTAAGGATGCGCATTTCCCAGAATGTAAAATGTTTTGAAAATGCTCGAAAGTTCTTTTGCGGCATGGAAATGGCACATAAGGACAAAGATAGTTTTTGCTGTTCTCGCAGTAAATAAACTTAACGCTGGAAGGGAATATTATATTCTTTCAATGAAACAGGTATTTTCAGAGATTTATCTCATTGTCGTCTCTTTAAGTTCTTCCGGTCAAATGTAATCGGAATAGTTTATCTCTTCGCATAGTTGATACACGTGAAAGTGCGTCAGCAACAATGTGCCTTTTGCCGGAAATGTGACGACTTTCAGTGTAAAATTGTGAAACATAGTCTAAATGACATATTTCTCTAGGAAAATACTTTTCACTTATTGTATTAAATGAAAACATCAAATGTTTATAATCAGTGTACATGATGAAATCTCTTCCTTCTCATAGATGGCGAAAATGTCTGACAGTCAAAAGCTCACAACCAAAAGTACTATATTTCTTTTGAGAATCTTGAAACTTTGCCGTCAAAAATTGAATAGGTGTGACTACCCTTTGTTGACTGTCCTGGGTATGGTGATAAACATCCGCATTCCGTGTAAGACGATAAACTACGTCCAATCAGGAGGTTTTGAGAAGCGTTGAACCACCTCTTAATTGCTGGTGTTCCCAGGTCCACCCAGACCCGAGGTGGTAGCACCTGTTAGGATCCCTGCTATGGGCAAATAGTTAACACCCAAACTTGTGTAAAAATAGGTTTTAATACCAGAAATACTTTGTAATAAAAAAATTATTACCAGCAATAATTTTAAAGGAAAAATTATTATCAGCAATAATTATAATTTACAGTGAAACATATACTGTTAGAGTTTGTAGACTTTGATGTAGTGCGAATAAAATATTATCAAGTGAGTAATTGAAAAAAATAAAATATTTACGAAAATAAAACCATCCAAGATTGTAAATTTCCTAAAAAAAAAGTTGGTTTGTACTAAAAAATATGAGTAATTGAAAAATGGTTCATATATATATGTATACATACATACCTTTTTTTACCGCAAATATCGCAATGAATCTATTTCAAAACATTTGTTAGTATTAAATGACCCACTGAGGTTTTGATATGCCATGAAACCAACCAACCAACCAACCTTTTGTTGATTGTTGAAGAACGGCACCAATAGCAGATTCAGAAACATCTGTTGATAAAAATAGTTGCATAGATTGGGTCACTGTCGACGCAACTCAGCTTGCAATTGCTTGTTTGTCCGTATTAAACGCTTGAAGAGGTTCTTCAGAAAAAGAGATATTTTAGTCTTTGACTTGAGAATATCTGTCAATACAGAAAAAAGATGAGAAAACTTGGGAATAAAACATCTGTAATAACGCCAACCATACCATTGAACCTTCTTTGTTGTCTTAATGAAAAAAGGCACAGGAAATGTTTTGATTGTTTCTAATTTAGATGGCAAAGGAATGGGACAAGTTACATCAATACGATGTCTCATGTAACCTCGAGAAGGAAGACCGAAAAGACATTTTAAAACGTTTATCTTTAAACATTAACAGTTGAAATGTTCAAGTATTTCTTGAATATGTTGTTAATACTTTTCAGGAGATATTACTGGCAACTTAGATATCATCTATATACGCAAAAAGAAAGATCAAAACAAGTCCATAAAAAAGTGTGGGAAAAGCGTTCAAAAATCTGGGCAGCGTTTCGCAATCCGAAAGGAATACGGACTAATTCTAACAGGCCGAAAGGTGTACAGACAACATTTTTAAACAAAAAGACTATCATTGTTGCTATGTCCGTGTACTGTTTAATATATTGTAATGTAATTATCATCTTTGGTAATGCATAATGTAAACCGAAAGCTTAGATAGGATTAAAAAATATGAATGGATATTGTGAATTTCTTTCGTCTTTTAATGTTATTGAGCTTATCAGACGATATGAAAAGAATTTACATAAAATAAATAGTGAAAAATTGTCTATATTATTTAATGAAACATGCGTATATTATTTAATAAAAAATGCTGCCTAAATACACATAATTTATATATATATATATATATATATATATATATATATATATATATATACACACACACACATATTTGCCATATATATATATATATATATATATATATATATATATATATATATAAAGAAATATAGTCTTAAGGTGTGATATATTTATGGGATAAAATGCTCAATATCAGAGATAGAGCGTGTGTAAATATAAAAGTGAACATAGAAGTCAACACTTAGAGACGACAGTCTATTTCATGCTAGACGCAATCGTCAGGCCACCTGACGATTCCGTCTGGCATGAAACAGACTGTCGTCTCTAAGTGTTGACTTCTATGTTCACTTTTATATATATATATATATATATATATATATATATATATATATATATATATATATGTGTGTGTGTGTGTGTGTATTGGGTTAGGGTATTTATCCGGAATGATGGATGCATTTAATGCTCTGCAATCGCCACACATTCTCCAGTCATCGCTTAAAAAAGAGAATATAAGAAGAGAATATGATCACAGGTTTTCGGAAGGATGAATTATGACAAAATCAAGCATGTGTTGAAATTTCGCTTCAGTTATTTTTAATTTTTCAGGATACACAGGCTGATCACTAGTAGATATCTGATAACTTGATGTCATCGCTGTGTGATATCGGTTGAGTTAAATTAGGGAATTTGTTTTCTTTGAATCGATGAATGGAGTCAGTTAGCATAGCGGATCGGATATCCGTTGTTTGAATGTCTGCAACAGCCTGTTTTTCGATCAGTCGACGTTTTTTGATATTAATCGAAAGATTAAAATCTTTAAAAAAAAAAAATATTCACCGATGATGTGCTTTTAACGTCTGCAAAAAATAAATACCCAGGAAAAATACCGTCTCCTTCCCACATTCATATCTAACGGAATTGTTCCGAATGTACTTATTTTGCTACCTTGTTGACTGTGTTTACAGGGTGAGAGTCTTTGAAATTTGCTAGGCTGAATGACGCTCAACTCTACCCCGGAGTCCACCGGAGTAGTTTTTCCTTTGTAGTTTTATCGAAACTGTATAATAGGCGACCATGTGTAGAATGACTAGCTGAGGCAGTCGCAGTTACTCACTAGTTTAGTCGTTTACATTTTAATTTGGTACAAAGGAACAAGAAATCACGGAGTGAGTCCCAATCAGCATACTGGTAACGGAAAAAGGTATTGCGGATAAAGGGTTCCTGTTTACTAGAGGATTAGAACGAAATATCAATAGTTACGACGATGTGATCAGAATTACCAAGAGGACAGTGTTGCAAGCTGGGCAAGAGCGAGAAGAGAAGGTAAGAAATAAATCAAGTAGAGAAGCAAGTTGTTCCGTTTTCTTAGGGAAACGAGTAAGGAAGTTTAAGATTTGTGTAAGGGATTGGGCAATGGAAAAATTTAATGTCTGAACACCGGCAACGTCAGTACTTAAAGTCACCAAAGATAAAGATGGGTGGATGGAAAGTGCCTTTTCTATACTGTCAGCAAATATGTCTAATGTACTGCAGTCCTAAAAGGAAAAAGAGATAGCTAACAGGGTGTAGCAAGGAAAGACGGAAGCACATGAAGGAGTAGTCCGGAGCCTCGAGAGACAATTCCCTTGCCATCGGAAGATTATCCTGGATTCAAACATTGTGCAAAATTTGTAAGTGGTAACCTAGGCACATATCAATAGGATATGAACACCGTGAAATGTACTCTTCAGAGTAACAACTAACTAGCAAGCATAATATAAGCAATGACAGTGTTGAGGAAGGAGATAAAAAAACTAATACGGTCTCCCTTATGTAAAGGGCACGTCGGAACGGATTCAAAAGATATCTGGTCCATACGACATGAGAACAATATTCAGAATCAGTTCCACCATACGGAGACATATTCGCCTAACCATGCCTAGTATAGAGGAGTACGTAACAAAGCATTGACTATTTCGCAGTAAATAGAAAGGTGAAACCAGACAACGCCTAAAAGCAAAGTAATATCAAAATGTCGTCGTTAGCCTGATAATGAATGGATGAATATATATATATATATATATATATATATATATATATATATATATATATATATACAATGAAGTAACGGCAAGCGGCAAAAACAATCTTCAGGGCATGTGTATTTTGTTTTGGCCTAACTATTTATATATGCTGGTCAATGGGGAATTATAGTTAGTAAGGTCAGTCGCATTATCCTAAAGTCGATTAGGTGGTAACAGTTATGTTTCATGCATGCTCAGCTGCTATAGCACACAGGAACCACATAACAGATGCCTGTTTGCTACTGCTCGTAACAAATTTGAGTCCTCAATAAAAATATGTCCCTGTTTGTTGAAAGAATGAGGCACTGCGCAGACTCGAAAAACTTTGTCTCTCGTGACTACTGGTGTACCTGTAATTGGGTACTAAATAAGTGCAAGTTCTCTATTCCCCCTCTTCAATCGATTTGAGGTGTTATCATCCTCTTTTGATAAAGCTGAATGCTTTGCGTGTCAATTGTCCTCAAACTCTACTCTTGGATTATCTGGAGTATCCCTACCTGACTTGCCACTTAGAACTCATTCTCTGTAGAGTGTTCTTCAAAAATTTAAATACAATGTCAATGGCTATCTACTGTCCTCCTGATTGCTCTTTTCTCTTTCAACTCATTACTAATGTTTCTGTTCCTAATTCCTCCACAACCTGTAGCCCCTTGCATGCTAGTGGCTGTACTCCCTTACCTTAAAAAAATTATTGAGTAGAAATAATTGTGGATCAAAATGCAATTATTTGTAGCTGTTTTATATTGTTGTTTGTTAACTTTTTACTCGTTATTTATTATTGATTACTATATTATTTATTGTTGATTGCATTTATTTGTGTTTATGTGTACATTCGTATTTTGTTATTTTGTTTATTAACTTAATTTTTTTTTCAGGGGGTTAGTTAACTTATTAACATATTTATTTATTTCAAAAATAAATTTGTTTAAATTATGTTACATTACCTCTGTTGTATATGGTGCGTATACTTGCATTTATCATTGTGGTGTTTTACAAGGTGTTCGTTTTTGGTTTTCGATTTTTAAGTAATGTAGTAAAAATCTTTTTCCGTATCTGAATTTTGCAATGACCTCTGATGATTTATTTAGTAATCTGTGTTGGTCTGAGAAGGCGATTTTATCTATTTTCTCCCCCAGACAGGATTTACAGTTTGGGATTTATTTCGGATAGTGTTTTCGTTATTTTCCATATTTTTGGTGAAATTTGTGTTTTGTTTTTAATTTTTTACATATATATAGAAAGCATTGGGTTATTAGCATATTTACTATTTGTAAAGGATATTTTGTGTGCGTAATTTCTGTTTCCATGGTCATTCAGTTACTCGTATATATATTTTTTCTTCGTTATTTGCTGATTTTACAGTGGCTTGGTAGATTACATTATTTTAAAAGCAATTGCCATTTAAGGGACATTTTTTTTGCTCTGCAGTTACAGGTGTAGTTGATTTTTTCGGGTGGTTTGTAGGTTACTTTTTTGTTATGCTTTTTATTATTTATGCTATATTCTCAGTTTTACTCTAGCTGATTTTTACCGTGTTTCTGTTGAATATTTTGAAGAGGGTGCTTGATGGGTGGAAGTGTTTGTGTATGAGTTTAATGAATATATTCCCTACGTGTGTTTTTAAGTTTTTATCTTACAGTTGATTGAAACATATAATGTTTCTTTGCCCGTTGGTGTTTTTTGTACTATGCCCTGTATATGTAAGTGTTTCCGAAAATCCACTATTTTTTAGAGCTGTTTCTTAATCTTTTTTGGCTTCGCTGAAGACGGTTTCATTGGAAGAATTGTCAGATAACATGATTGTGGTATCTGCTTGATTATTGTTGGCGGATGGTTGGAAAATGTGTGTATGTAAAGTGGTTTGTTGTTGGGTTATCTATATGGTTGATATATACCTATTCATAGTTTGAGTGTGAGATGCAGGAAATCTAGTTCTTTTAAATTTTGTAAAGTAAAATTCAACCACAACACACAGGGACTGAAGATTGCGCTTAAGCATGCAACAAACTGTCGCCGCAAGGTGTTGACCTCAATTTCCACATTTATTTTGACATACGCTATATTTCATCATATATATATATATATATATATATATATATATATATATATATATATATATTAATGCAATCTTTAGTTATAAATATTATATTTGCCCCTGTAAGTTTTAACTGCATGAAACTCCGAGTCGTGTTATCGACGTTGATATTATATATATTTTCGAATATATAATTATAGCTGTGTTTCACAACATTGAGCACAGAATTTATAACATCTAAGGAAGAAATGTAATTATACGTAAGTGCCAGCGTATATGCGTATATATATATATATATATATATATATATATATATATATATATATATATATATATAAAGGAAAAAACAATAAGAAAACAAAGTATCTATAAACAAACTATATGTCGTTAGCAACTAGAAGAAGTTAGAAACGGTATATGGTCAACTGAAAAATTACGTCAATTGTTTTGTTTGAAGAGAATATTTTCCCATGTAGAAATATTGTTGTGTTGTGTTGACGGATTCAACCGTTTTCTTTTGATTTCTTGATCTATATACGTTGGCTTGGGAGAGTAGTGATTCTGTTAGGAAAGGTTATATTGGGAAAAAAACCTAGGCGTAGATTAATATTTGGATAATATTCAATGCCAGCACTCACGGGGATTTTCCTTCTGAGTGATTTATTTTTCTTTTTATGCGTGTGACATTTATAAAATCAAAATTATGGTTGGATTTGTTTCTGTGTATGAATAGAGCATTTGTTAAATTGTTTTTTTGTGAGGTCTCTTTTGTGGTCAGAGATGCGTTTTTTTTTTTTAATTTCTGCATGTATTGTGAGGAATTGTTTTGGCAATTTATTTTATATATGCCTGCTTCAGAAATATTATTGCTATGGGTGTTTGAGGATCTGATTATATCCACAATGGTATGGGAAGTGTTTGCGATTATTTTGATATTTTTTAGGTAGGATAGGTTGTTCTGGATATCTTTTTTCCTTTATACATATTGTCTTTCTACAGGTTAATTCTGAGAAATTTTTATACAATATATATATATATATATATATATATATATATATATATATATATATAATTTTTTTCAGTCTAACGAAGATACACTGGATTGTGTAGATGAAGAGATAAAAAATTAATAAAAAGTATTCTTGTATTTTTCTGTTTTAATTGCAAGTCAATCTGAAAAGATGCGAGGGCGACATTTTCATGAATTGTCTCCTGATGATAGTAAAAGGAAAGGAAGATGACAGGAGTGAAACACAAGCGAAAAAAGAAAAAAAGTTTCTTATGTTTGTCCCTTACCATCACAGCCTTTCAGCGTTATACTTTGCGTTGGGTGTCAACGCGTGTCTGGTTGGTCGGTGTGAATGTGGTGGGGGGGGGGTTATCTCCAGATGATTGTCTGTGTATCTTCGTTGCGTGTGGGTCATAGAAAAATTTTATTTAGATTGATCTATTTCGCCTGGCTTTCTGTTTTGATGATTTCTTCAACTTTCTTTCTTGCTTACTTTTTATTTGAACATTTTAGTCCGCATGTACGTGAATATGTTAGAAAGAGAAAGTGATGGAGTAGATAGAGAGAGTTAAAGAGGGTGACAAAGACAGAGAGAGCGAGGGAGAAATTGAAAGACGAGAGAGACAGAGAGAGAGAGAGAAAAGTAAATGTGTGATGAGAGAGTAAGACAGATAAAGAGAGGGAGACAAAAAGGAATTGGAATGGAACGCTGTTTGGAATGGAAGAACAAGGAGACAACTGAAATAAAATTCCTCTTGTCTTCTATTCTTTTAACAAATGCAACATTCTCGTTTCCTTTGATGTTTGCTTTTTCTTCGACATCTAATTCATTATCACAGTCATCTCAAAGATTACCTACTTACTTACCCGGCGAATTGCTTTTTTTTACACACGCATAAACACACGCCCATTAGAATAACCACAGAACACGCTCACACAGGCACATACGCTTATGTATAGTTTACACACGCATAAACACACGCCCATTAGAATAACCACAGACACACACACAGATATATATTTATTGTTTATACGTTCTTTTTATAGATACAAATATCTAAATAACTGCTCTGTTTATAATAAACAGTATTAACAACATTTATGGCCTGAATGTTCAAGAAACTTCTTAGAAAATATGTGTCCTCCGACAGGATTCGAACCTGTATCCTACACGGAACCGTCATATATATCCTGACGTGCTATACTATTTAGCTACAGAGGAAGAGTTTGGTTAATTCATTTCATATTATATATATTTATATGTTTATACGTTCTTTTTATAGATAAACATAAAAAATGTCTTAAAAAATAATTGTCGGACTTTGTCCATTTCATAATGTGTGACGTCATTTGTTTACATTTGTATACGCATCGAGCAGATATGAATTTACGAGAGAAGATCATGGAGAATTGTAGTTTAAAAACAGTAAAATCGACCTTGCTAACCGAAACGCTCCTTTGTGGCTCAATCGGTAAAAGCACGTCAGGCTATATGACGGTTCCGTATAGGATACAAGTTCGATTCCTGTCAGAGGACGAATATATTCTATGAAAATTTCTTGGACATTCAGGCCAGTAAATATCGTTAATACTATTTATTATAAACAAAGCTTTTACTGAAGTATATGTATCTATAAAAAGAACGTATAATCATAAAAATGTCTTAAAATAATTGTCGGACTTTGTCCATTTACATATATATATATATATATATATATATATATATTAAAGGACAAAAATAAAAAAGATCCAACAGTAAACTGGAAAATTTAAAAAAAATACTAAATCATAGTAGTATCTTCAACCTTTGCCAATAAGAAAAGTAAGCTATAATAACATTTCCAGGCCCAAAAACCTTTTGAATGAGAGATCGGAAATTATGACGCGGTGTATACATAGAAAAAAGTTCCTTTTGAGTTCACATGAAGTGGGATGAAAAGAAAGTATGTATATTTAAATTACCCCCCACCACATTCATACATTTCCAATACACTTGCTTTCTTCCACCTCCCCCTCCTGCTCATGGCCTTCTACCAGACCTCATGCCGTGCGCTTATTTATTTATTTTTAAATAATATAGCGTCCATAAATTAAATAATAATAATAATAATAATAATAATGACAATAATAAAGCGTTAGGAAATCAATTGACAGGAATCAACTAAAAATACCGAAAGATTGAAACTAAGGCAAAGGAATCGGTTGATCTCCTAATTTTTTGTAATATATATATATATATATATATATATATATATATATATATATATCTGTGTGTGTGTGTGTGTGTGTGTGTGTGTGTGTGTGTGTGTGTGTAATTCCTGAGTATATAATGATTTCATATTAGATAAGCACAAATAATTAACTGCAAATTATTTTATGGAGGATATTTTAAATTAGCTATTATAGCTCTTAATAAATTCCATTGATTTAACATACCCTTGAAGAGCGGAGTAAACTTCATTTCAGTGGATAAGATTTTGAAAATTTTATTTTAATTTACGCTAATATATATATATATATATATATATATATATATATATATATATATATATATATATAATGGGACATGGAGGTCAACAACCAGCGGCGAGAGTATGTTTCATGCTTGAACGCAATGTTCAGGCCATGTGTGTTGTCTTTTGGACCATATATATAATATCTGTCTATATGTCCGAGATGAGATATTATGATTACTTACATTATTTACATTATCCAGATTGTCATCCTCATGCTAAATGATACATGGCCCAGTGGATAAAGGCGTTGGTTAGATCCAGTAACTAGACCTAAAGAGTTGCGAGTTCGGTACCAGGCTACAGCAGTGGTGAACCAAAACTTGAAGAGTAGAGTTAAAGAGAAATAACTAAGACACCCAGGACAGGCATGGCACGTAGAACTAGAACAATCTACCCCGGTGGACAAAATAAATGGTTCGATCGGAATTCTATTCAGCTGAAGGTGGCTGAACGGATGAAACGTTGTGAATATGGAAATGAAGATGAGGAAAGCAGTTCGAATAATGAAAATAATTTAAATAATTTGGGTAATGCTGCGTTATAGGTCTATTGCATTATCGTAATTATTATTGGGCTATCGTATTATCGTAATGGGCGGTAAGGGGTATGTTTCAAATTATTCTAGAGGTAGAAATGCCGTTATTAGTAGCTATTTTATAGTACTGTTTATTAACTGTTTTACTTATTCATTTATTACTCATTACTTTATTATTTCTTGTTGATCGTTAGTTTTACTTCTACTTGTGTTTATCTGTGTTTACTTTAACTTAAATGTAAATAGAAAGACATTCGGATTACTAACACGAAAACAGAAAATGTCTCATATCGAGAATTTTTAACATTGAAAAACAAGGAAAAAATTAATTATTTTTAATAATATGTGGAAATCTCCGCTTTTACCGGAAGATGGTCGCGAAACCAGAAACATGTGTAGTAAAATTATCTAAAACAAAGCATAATATTTTTTTCTAAATAAATCCACATTACAACTAAAAAGGTTTACGGCACCTCTCTTCTCTTCTTTTTAGTATACATACTTTTCTCTCGTTGGAACCACTACAACCTCTTTCTTTTATATATATATATATATATATATATATATATATATATATATATATATATATATATGTACAGGTAATAATCCGTTGGTATATTATCCAAGTGAATCCTAATAATATAAAATATTAAAACTACTCCAGAAAAAAAGATCAATGTATTTAATATAACAGAGCGTATAAATTACATGTGATAGACATTCAAATTTCCCTCATTCGAATAGCTATTTTAACCAACAAGTCGCATGTTGGGATTGTCAACTCAGAAGTGTGAAGGAATAAAATAAGAACTTAAAATTTCAACATTTAAGAAAATAAAAAAGAAGAAGTAGAGAAAAAGGAAAAAAAGAAAGGAAGAGAGAAAGAAGAAAAGAAGGAAGAGAGAAAGAAGAAAAGAAAAGAAAAGAAGAAAAGAAAGGAAGAGAGAAAAGGAAGAAAGTTGAAGACAAGTAAAAGACAAACTTAACTTCATGTCTTTTTTTTCAACAACTTCCTTTCTTTTCGTTTGGGGTTGACCTCAGTGTCCACTTTTATACACACACGCACATAGATAGATAGATAGATAGATAGATAGATAGATAGATAGATAGATAGATAGATAGATAGATCCGACTAGGCCAGTTTCAGAACAAAAACTACGTGATACATGAACCCTTTATCTATATAGTTTAATTAAATTTCTTTTTTCGGTATGTCTGGTAGTTCGTATGTTGACTGGAGGAAGTTTTGTGTGAGAGTAAAAGAATTAAAGTTACACCGATTGTGATTATAGATATACAGATCTTAGATTCTTTAAGTATGGATTCTGTAAACGTTGGTGATATAATAAAGTGTGCATGACGTGTGTTTATAGAAAGCAAAATATTTATCAGGACTCTCTCTAAGTATTTTTTGCGTAATTATGTTCTTTTCTAATTAATAGGGCATTTATAAAATCGAAGTTATGGCCATCTTTATTTCTGTGTGTTACGAAAGAGTATAATGGATTGATCCAACGTAAGTCTCTCTTATCTAATTGGCCTCCTAACGTGTCAGTGTGCCACAGTTTGCTTTGCATAAATCATTATCAGTCTATAGATGATACCCAGTGTTGCGGGCCGGTGTACGCGTTGAGAGATAAACACGAAATGCCCACAAAAATTTGGCAGATTCGGTGTATGAGTCCACCCCAAAAAAGTGTAAGAAACAACAAGGACTAATATATATGTGTACAAACAAATGATAATATATTCACAATAAAGGGTTACATATACAAGAGAATATTGTTGTGTTACTGAACAATGAACATGAATCGAGATAACATTTAAGCTAGTGAATTGTTTTTGTATGTGTAATTTGGTGTAGGAGAAATATGTGTACGTACATGTGTCTCTGTGTGTGTATTTGTGTGTGTATTGTCCCAAAAAGAGAACGCGATATAGCCGCGTGACATTTACATGTTGACGTCTCTGCGGAAAAATGAGAAAAGGAGGACGAGAAAACATAACGCCGAGTATTTATAGTACCGGCAAGCGTCCCCAAGTAGCGATTTCGAAAATTAGGAGGAGGTAACTCGACACCCAGAAACTATGCTCTTGAGTTAAAATCAATCTCAAATAATAGTTGTGTCAATGAAATTTAAACAAAAATATGTAATTTTCCTGAATTCTTGCGAAGAAGTTAATCGTAATTTTCCAGAAGAATCAAATATTTCAGACACAAATGCTTCTCTTGATCAAATACATTTTTCGAGAACATGTGTGAGATCGAGTTAAGATAGAGTATTAGACTGAAGTTGAAAGTTTGATTAATTTGGCTTCTATCATATAAAACTGGGCTTCTACTAATACAATTTTATTTTTAAATCTGATATCATTTTCTTGCTATCGAAGCTCGCAATACTGTATTTATTCCTAAAATATACTTGAAAAAAATCGATATTCTTTTACACGAATATATATATATAAATCGCCCTCTCTCTCTTTCTCTCTCTCTTTATATATATATATATATATATATATATATATATATGCGTGTGTGTGTGTGTGAGAGAGAGAGGGAGAGTGTCTGTGCATGTGCGTGTAAGTCTGTGTGTGATAATGCAATTTCAATTAGCGTGTTTTTGATTAACGCGCTAACAATATTTTATCTCAAAACAACGCACTAATTAATGACTAATTCAAATTAATTTATGATAAAATCCATTTTCCATTGTTGTTCGTTTTCTTCCCAAACTTTCTTTACTTACGTACATACATAACAATTCTTATATGTCTAGATATGCATACATCTAAGAATGTAGATACGTGCGTACGTGTGTGTGTTTGTGTGTGTTTGTGTGTGTTTGTGCGCGCACACACAAAAACTAGGCAACTCCAATTTTCACGAATGTAAATTGGCCTCCTGAGTAAAAGAAATATAAAACATGGATAAAACTTAATCTTATGGTCGATTTTCTTTCTACTTCTGGAAAGTTAAAAGAATGGAAACAAATCAAATATAAATATTCCTTTTATATTCTAAGTAGAATCAGAAATACTTACGTTTAAAAATGTTGTTTACTTTGTGTAAACATTATCGCTACAAAAATGTCATTGCTTTTTGGGAGTCATAAAACATGATCGCTTAAGTGTGTATCACGCATGGCACATAACTGAACTGTCCTTTAATAAAGACAGATATTGAGAAAATATTCTCCGCAACTATTTTGAAAATATTACATTTGTGTGGATAGCATATTATTAACTACGGGTGCGCAGAATCGTAATCATTTCTGCTTTACAGCGCGGCAATTCTAAGAAAATTGGAAATCCTACCGGGATTCAACATTGGCGGCGATAACCTTAACAACATAAGTTACACAGATGACACAGTACTGATAGCAGACACGGAAAAGGAATTACAAAACCTCCTGCAGAAGGTGGCGAAGGAGAGTGAGAAGAAGGGACTAAGCATAAACTACAAAAAGACAGAATGCATGGTCATCAGCAAAAAGATGAGCCCGCCGAAATGCGACTTACATGTCGGGGACACTAAAATCAAGCAAGTGCGGAAGTTTAAATATCTGGGAAGTATTTTGACAGAGAACAATAAGTGCGACACTGAGCAAGAGTTGGGCTAGAGACAGTGGAGAGTCGAGTTGGAGACTCAAAAAAAGGAGAGAAAGTGACGTCAGAGATTGGAACGAAGCGTCCGCTAACATGTGCTGTTGATATAAGTACCGCTGCTTCTGCTACCACAAATATTACTACTACTGTTACTACTGCTAAGGAGGAATGCCACTAAATCTTATTCCCCCGTCGCAAGAGTCGTATATCGTTCTGAGACGATTTAACAACAAGTTAATCATAGCTCTCCCCCCTCTCTCTCTCTCTCTCTCTCTCTGTCTCTCTCTCTGTCTCTCTCTCTCTGTGTGTCTCTCTCTCTCTGTCCAGAATCCAGTGTATGCGTTTTTACGTCAATTATTTTTCTTTTCTGTAACCCGTTTCTTTTTTATACTATTCTTTTCTGCTATATAAAAGACATTAACAATTCAATCATTGAATAGTTGGTCGTCCGAATTTCTGCAGATATTATTAATTTTTTTTTTTTTTTTGCTGCATTCTAAATTTCTTAGCGCAGACTCTCCAGCCGTGTCTACATCTTCAGTCGACCGTGAATGGATAAACATCACTTCTGCTTTCTGAATCAAACCAAACACAACGTGGGCAAGAAGCAGGATTAAACCAGTGGACCGATCGAATAATCTACGGATGCTCAGGGGACCTACGGCCACTCACTTAAGTTCGGTTAGGACCGAGTAGACACCTCAACCCAGAGAGTAAAACGTCGGAGGTTGAGGGGCTGGGACGAAAGTGTTAGAGGCAGAGAACATCACCAGACGAGGCTATATCGAAGTGCAGAGTCTCGTCTCGGGAAACAGCTACATCATATCGTTTTATACGGGGTCTGTGGTAAATATTTGGCCGAGCCTACGGGCTCAGATACTCCACATTACATTCAGCCTTAGGCTACATCTGTGTGGGGCGGTTGGTAGATATCCTGCAGTTGGAGATTCATTGTGGAATTCACTTGACTAACTTCTAGCAGTTAACTCCTTCTTCTAACCGCTGTTGGCGAATCTTATATGTGTTGTTCTTGTCCTAAGTATTATCGTTCATTACCAACCTTCGTGTGATTATTCTATTCAGTGACCTTACATAGGCTACAGCATATTTAAATGAGGTGTTATTTTTAGATTAAACTAATATAATAGTGCATTAATATCTTATGTCTGCACGCAAACCGCTGACATATTTAGTCTTTCATCTAAAATTCTTTTGCTGATTGCTCTAATGCAGGGGTGGCCAACCTTTTGATTTCATGCGCCAATATTTTGTACGATTAATTTAAATGCGCCACACAAACATTCACTTCCTTTCAGTACGTGTTGTAATATGGACATATTTTAAAGTTATAATAAAATCTATTTATTTGAAAAATAAATGCTTATGACCATCGTGCGTATCCAGGAGTTTTGAAAGGGGGGGACCATCAATCAAATGCTTTGACTTTTTTTTTTCTCTTCAGATTTTGCAGAGGGTGGAGGGAGTTTATAATGTTTACATAGGCAAAATAAACATAAATAACTTTAATGTGTCTTTTGATTCTGCTTTGTTTTCGCCAAACCAGCAATATTAGGAGTTAAATATTAAATACAGTGTAACCCGGATATAAGAGAGTTGTCGGGACCGGATAAGAAGTCTCTTATATTCGAGTTTCTCTTATATTCGGGTTTCTCTTATATTCGGGTTTCTCTTATATTCGGGTTTGGTCTAATTTATATACATTAACACAGGCTCTAATTTGGGACCATAGAAAATCTCTCTTATATCCGGGTTACACTGCATAAAGCATTTTTAACAAAAAGAAATGCGACAAACACAAATCGAACTTTCGCAAATGACGTGCAATAAATATAAAATTACTGAAATGAATGAGTAGAAGTGGCTTAGTTTCTTTTCATCAAAAGGATGCAATGCGCCACTTGTAAGCATCCAATGTGCCACTTATGGCGCATGCGCCATAGGTTGACCATCCTTGCTCTAATGGTTCACTTTTATTTAACGTGTGTTGTTTCTTCTGTATAAATATGTCATCTATAACTTTGAATCTTTCCTAAAGCGAGTTCTGTATAACATTTTGGTATTATCTACATATCAGGGCCGAGTGGTTAGAACCTTCACTTTCTAAACATGAGACCCGGGTTCGAATATCACCATGGTCGATTTGTCAGGAAGGAGACTTCCTGATGATATCGGACTGGATCGGGTCGATCACAGTGTGAGGCACCTTTGGAAAGTGCCTGTAAACTATACCCCGGTCTGACCTAAGCCTTGTGAGTAAAATTGGGTAGACGGAACTCTTGGGTGCTGTCGATCGCGGCCAAGGTCTTGAGCGTGCTGACTTTGTTCAAATTGATGATCACGCTAGATAACACGCTCTCTCCCAGAAACTGTAACTACGATCTGCTCAGCATAATTGCATTATAAACCACAGATTTGCTTTGTGGGTATTGAGCAAACTCACATCTAAGCAGGCGTCTGCAATGGGGATTGGCTAGCCGTCTTAGTAGACAGGTATCCTCGAATACGAGTAACCAGCTATTTATTTATCTACATATACACCCCTGTACAAATTAATTGAAACAAAACGAACAATTCCGTTATTATTTACTTTTTTTTCTTATTTTTCCAATGAAACATGGCTCCATATATGTCCATTCCACGAAGTCGTTCCTTGAAGACTGACCACAGATTTTCCATTAGATTTAAATCAGGAGAGTTTCCAGACCAGTCTATAAGACTTGGATTTGCTCACTAGTAAAGCTTGCCGGTGTGTTCGCGCAGCGTTACAATTTTCGTACGCCTCCTTGGAGTAATGTTCATCGCAGACAATGGCTGTAGAACAACTAATCGACAGTCGAGGCAATAGTGTCTGGGCGTGATGAAAATCTGATGCAATCACAGATGACAGAATATTTTTCAAAGCCAAACAAATTTCATTATACACCCCAAAAATAGATTCCTATTACTGCACAACATTACAAATAAACTAATCTGAGAAAAAAATAGAAATCGATTACACCCTGTCCCTCAAGTGGGTCTAAAACTGACCGTATGGTGAAAGAAAGGAAATTAAAGTGGTTGTTTCAATTAATTTGCACAACGGTGTATTTAGTCTTTTATCTAATTCTCTTTTTCTGATTGCTCCAATACTTCACTTGTGTGTAAGATAAAATATTTTTTTTTATTTTGAAAATAAAATAGTTTACCTCCTAAATTTCAGTGAAAATTTTATTCCTTTAAATGTCGTAATAATTATTTTAGCAAAAAACAGAGTAAAATATAGTAAATGTGTTAGGGTTTTTCTTATATTTTTTATAATCAACATTGCGACAGAATATATTCTAAAATAAACATTTTTAAAATTGTCATTCGAAAAATCTTGGTGATCAAAAACTTAAAAATTAAGAAAAAATGATTAGTTTACAAAATATAAAATACTGTTTTTTTGTGGGGGGGGGTGGAGGGGATTACGAGTCACCATACTTACAAACGGAAGCAATTCAGTCGAGAGTTGTCAACATGAAATGGTTTCGCTGCCCGTCAGATTGATTAAGATGAACCATTATTGTTATACAAATACATTTTTTAATATTTTCTAAATAAGATTGCGCAATTTCGGTGGTATAGTTAAATCGATTAAAGATTAAAGTAACCTATTTCTCATATAATTGTCTTGAGGTTACGGTTATTTTTAAGAGATTTTTTTTTTTTTTTTTTTGCTTACAATATTGAGTTTCTATCAATCAGCGGCCATTGTGATTTTGGTCGATTCAAGGAAAACTTTTCACCTGGTAACCGTTTAATTCGACCTTTATTAATTAAAAGTTTTTTTTTCTTTGAAAGACGTAAATTTGAGCTCTTATGTTTAAAAAGTAAGAAAATTGTAACTCAATTTTAAATTTTTAATTAATATTTTTCGACAAGATATAAGATTTTCGTGGGGGGATACCTACTAAAAATTATCGGCCGATTGTCAGTTTGGACACTAAAAATATTTACATCTCTATAAAATATTTACATTCCTATAAAGATAAGTCACCAAAGAAACAAAATTAGTCGAAACAGGAAATTTAAAACATTTGTAGATTTTGGGGTTTGTGAAAAAATTGAATTTTTAAAATAATTATTTTTAAAAGTTCACAATGTTCATATTATTCAGTTCTTCATTAAAAATTGTCTTTATAATAATTTTATGTAATGTATGCACTATACCTGAATCCAGGACATCTACAAGCAGCACTTCGGATATCTATCTATCTATCTATCTATCTATCTATCTGCTTCCTTCCTTTATATATATCTGGTCCTTCCTTCCTATCTATCTATCTATCTATCTATCTATCTATCTATCACAGACAGTTCATTATCTATCTATCTATCTATCTATCTATCTATCTATCTATCTCATTATGCCCATATCTATCTATCTATTTCAGTAGGTTCATCTATCTATCTATCTATCTATCTATCTATCTATCTATCTATCTCATTATTCCCATATCTATCTATCTATTTCAGTAGGTTCATCTATCTATCTATCTATCTATCTATCTATGAGGTCAAAAAACATTTTAGAATAATATCTCCTTCATCGAAACCTTTATCTCTCATCGACATCCATTCTTGTACAAATAATGTCAATAATAATACATCTTCACTTAAGTATAGAAATTTCTTTGTCCTTTTTCTTCCTTATTGTTTCTTTTAAGATTCATTTTAAGTTTACGTTTTGTTATTCGTTTTTCCATTTTCTGTTTCTCGAAACATCTATACTAGACGGATTTGTTCGCATAATAATAATAATAATAACTTCATAAATAATATAGGCAATAATACATTAAAAATGAATACATCTTTTTATTGACTTCGTTGAAAACTTTAATGGAAAGGAGGTGACTTGATGAGCAGTAGCAAGACCATTGATACTTGATTGGAAATTGGTGACTTTTAGTCGTAAGTCTCACTAATTTATTTATTTGCAACCCTTTTGAGTCCTAGGCATTTATCAACCCTCTTTCGAACTCCATGGATTTATCACTCCTGGATAATCCCATAAACCGGCGCGGTTCATATCGACCATTTTGTGGCCACTGAACTACTTATGTGTAACAAACACACATACACACACACGCGTGCACAGACACAAACGCAAACAAACACACACACAAGCACACACACAAATACACGCATACACATAGATATATCATATAACGATATATCATTTTGTATAATTTCATATATCAACAAACAGTATTTAGAAAAATATGAAAACTGGAAAGTTGTTTTTTCTTTTTTTTTGTTTCATCCGTTAGGATTTCATCGGACTGAGCTTTGTTGATGTTCTCTCAAAAATATTGTTTCAAAAATTTTGAAACTATCTGCGTCTCTTGTTCTGTGAAATATGGGTAGACGTGGCAACATTGACAAAGCTCAGTTCGATGAAATTCTAACGGATGAAACTTTTCCGGTTTTTCATACATACATATATATATATATATATATATATATATATATATATATATATATATATATATATATATAATTTAAATAAAAACAGACCACTTTAAGGTTCCATGTAATAAATTATTTCACCACAGACCTTTTAAAAGGACTGCGGATCATCAGACTTTACTTCCAAACAAAAAAATGAAAAGAAAATTTACACATTTTTGACGGGCCGTATTAAACATATGTAAATTAACGAAGCGAGGGGGGAGAGAGAGAAGACATGAGTGAGTTAGCAGATAATGACACATTTAAACGGTTAACTTAACGGAAGTTCTATATTGAAATCGAAGGGGTAGAGAAGAAAAACTCCTAAAGAGAAAAAGAGAAAAGGAAGTTAAGAGAGAAGAGAAGATAAGATAAGATAAGATGTCACTAATTTTGTTTGTAAAAAAAGCTAGAAACAGACGTGGTTATTTTGTTTTACTTTGAAAGTGTTATTTTGGGGGTTCATAAGGATTATAATGTCTGATATAAATTTGAATGTCACTAGACTGTCTACAAATAGTTTAATTTGATGTTTGTTAGAGATTTAAATTTTTTTTTAAATTTTGGGGATTTTCTATGAAATAGTCGATTAGAAAAATATTCATAAAAAGTACAAATTTTTATTTTAGAATATAAGTTTACTTCTAGTAATCTTTTTTTTAAATCTTAAATTTGTTTTTTATTGATTATAAAGTTGACATCTCTATCCGTTTGAATTTTGTTCATGAATTTAACTCGTGACTGTTTATAGATAGTAATCTCTTTTACTTAAATTTTAGTTAAGTTATATATATATATATATATTCATATATATATATATATATATATATATATATATATATATATATATATATATATATATATATATATATATCATTTAGCTACAGAGGAATTCGACCTTGCTAACCATATATATATATATATATATATATATATATATATATATATATACGTATATATATATATATACACACACACATATATATATATACATATATTATTGATTTATTTTTCTTATATATGTATTGTTAATACATGATTTTTATAGATACAAATATTTAAGCAATTGCTGTTTATAATAAACAGTATTAACAACATTTAACAACCTGCCAACCAGACGCTTCCTCTGTAGCTAAATGGTATAGCACGTCAGTCTATATGACAGTTCCGTGTAGGATACAGGTTCGATTCCTATTCGTACATTCAGGTCGATAAATGTTGTTAATACTGTTTATTACAAACAGAGCATTTACTTAAATATTTGTATCTATAAAAATAACGTATAATTAATAAATATATTAAAATAATTGTCGGATATAGTGTATTTCATTATATATATACATATACATACATACATACATATATATATATATATATATATATATATATATATATATATATATATATATATATATATATATATATATATATATATATATATCTTTCCCGTATAGAAACTATTGACTTTGCTAATATAGAAAGTTTAACTTTGAAACTTATTGATGTGTCCAGGCATGAGACTATATTCCCTACTATCCACATCTATACGATGTAAAATAGACAGAGCGGAGATAACAATGTTAAGTGAACATATGCAGCTTGAGTTGACATTCAAATTCAGTTCACCAACTCTATGTTCCGAAACGATAATGATTACGTCTTTGTGTGCCTGAAATAAACAACGACTATAAATATTGTAATTTTGTGTTACTTTCAGTTTCAATTTCTTGTGTCATTTTAAGTTTCAATTTTGTTGCGTTACTTTCAGTTCAATTTTTTTTGTCTTACTTTCAGTTTCACTTTCTTCTTTTACTTTCAGTTTCACTTTCTTGTGTTACTTTCAGTTTCAATTTCTCTTACTGAACTCCTTTCAAAGAAATGGATCAATATAAAATGTCTTCAAAAAAAAAAATAAAAATAAAAAAATTGGATATTTTACGATGATCACGAACGTAGCAGGTGCCCTACCAATTTAAAGTGACCCTGAAAATAATTTAATTCATTTGTGAATTACTCCTGAAAGTTCCATTAAAATCTGATAATTAACTGACTTTTGCAAAAAATTCCAAATCCATGTGTTTTGCACCGCAAAAAAACGTTAAAATTTCCCGCACTAATTTATGACACCTGACAAACAAGATATTTAACAATTCCGAATGTTCTAAAAAGGATTAAAAACATAATTTTACCATCAAAAAATCCTTTGATCTTTCCTTTTAATAATAACGTAAAGGTTCTGACGATACATTTTCATCATGTATGTACATTTTTTGTCGAATCTTAGGATATATATATATATATGTATATATATATATACATATATATATATATATATATATATATATATATATATATATATATATATAGAGAGAGAGAGAGAGAGAGAGAGAGAGAGATCGATCGATCGATAGATAGATAGATAGATAGATAGATAGATAGATAGATAGATAGATAGATAGATAAGTGACCCTAGACAAACTACACACACATGACACGGACACAGAAAATTGTTGTCCATTATTCTAATATACCAATACAAATAAAAAAAAATCATATGAACAGATATAGAAAACTACGTATGTATATGCTCACATTTGCATATTAATGGACAGGAAAAATGTTCAGATGTGAGTCTTCCCATCAAAACTCACGTTTGCACAAACATACAGTAGATATTTATTTTGTCTAACCACTGAATCAAAACACAACACAATCTTTTTATCCGAATAGTTATAAAAAATATATAGCGGATTCCCTTGCTACAGGCATCAGGGCGTAGCTCTGACCTTCTTAGTGTAGCAAGAAATTGCTCTCTGGATCGACGTAGCCTTTTAAAAACTTCTGCGCCCAAAGACGTCGATAAGTTAGTTATGTAAACTTAGAAATAACAACCTCTTCTAAACAAAACATTCATTCTAAAGCATTTTGATCTGTGCAAAAGATACTTCTGATAGTACCGTGTCCTTGCATGCCATTTTATGTGGGTTCGATACCCCTGCAGAGTATTATAAATACATCTTTACTTCTCTACATATTTATCTACAGACAGAAAGAGAAAGAAAGACAGACAGACAGAAGGAGGAAGACGGAGAGAAAGAGAGAGCAGGAACTAAAATTGAACCCATTTTTTATTGATGGAGAGAGTTTGGGTTACACTTGGGAACTGGTATATTTATGCAAATAATCCGTTGATATATACGCAAATTGATAAGATTCCAGTCAGAAATTAGTAAAAAAACAAACACAATATCGAATTTCAGACTGAAATCGTTGTCATAATAACTGGGCAACCACATTAAGGTCACTGAAGATTTTACAAATATTGGATTTTTGTGAAAGAGAAATGTACAAAATCGTTCACCAAAATCTTACTTTCCCAATCCATTTCTTTTAACTGAGGAGAAACGAAGTAAACAACAAAAGGATGACTTGCAATGGGACCGGATACTATATCATTAGCGGCCATGGCTATTTTCAAAAACATTCAATCAACATGCTTCCAATACATCTGGCACGAGTAGATAATGACAAATAAGGAAATTAACACACAATGGAATATAAATAAGCATCACATGCATACATACATACACACATACACACACACACACACACACACACATATATATATATATATATATATATATATATATATATATATATATATATATTATAAAATGGACTAAGTCCGACAATTATTTTAATATATTTTATTGTTATACGTTATTTATATACACACAGATATTTAAGCAAATACTCTGTTCATAATAAACAAAAAACAACATTTACCGGCCTGAATGTCCGAGAAATTTCATAGAAAATATGCGTCCTCCGACAGGAATCGTATAATGTATACGGAACCGCCGTATAACCTAACGTGCTATACCATTTAGCTATAGAGGAAGCGTCTGGTTAGCCAGGTTGAATTACTGCTTTTAAACAACAAATTTCCCATGATTTCATTCGAACGCTCATATCTGCTCGAAGAGTATCTTAACGTAAACAAATAACATCATATATTATGAAATGGACAATCCGACAATTATTTTAATATATTTTATTGTCATATTTATATATACACAAATATTTAAGTACATGCTCGATTTATAATAAACAGTACTAACAACATTAACCAGTCTGAATGTCCGAGAAATTTCAAAGAAAATACGCGTCATTTGTTTACGTTATGATACGCTTCGAACAGATATGAACGTTCGAAGGAAATCATGGGAAATTTATAGTTTAAAAACAGTAATTCGACCTTACTAACCAGTCGTTTCCTTCGTACCTAAATGGTATAGCACATCAGGCTATATGACGATTCCGTGGAGGATACAGGTTCAATTCTCTAAGTGTTGACTTCTATATCGACGTTTATATATATATAGGCACCTCCACTTACTCGCTGAAAAAAACAAACAGTATAGCAAGATGAAAAAAGGCCCCAAACTTAATAAAAACAAAGTTTTACTATCAAAATGTTTATCATTATTAAGAGGAAAGACCAAAGTATTTTTTATTTTTATATTTTTCAATCCTTTCTAGCAAGTTCGAAATTTTGGTTATTTTTTTTATTTTTTTTTTTTCTTGCATCAGTGTTCGACGTAATATTTACGATTAGTATCTTTACGCCTTTTTTCCTATGAAAAACATTTATTTGGAAATTCTTGCAAAAATCAAATAATTGTCGGATGTTAATGAAACTTTCAGAACTTATTTTCAAATAATGAAATTATTTAAAATTTTTTTTTTTTAGAAAATCTTGGTAAAAATATTTTTTTACATATGTTACTCGCCCCACTACACACACTTACTTAATTTTATGAAATTGGGAGAAATTAAATTTTCATCAGAAAAAAAATTATTAGTTAAAAATTAGTTGAAGAATGTAAATTAACATTTTTTTTCAAACTACTACTCATTTCCCGGAAATCTGCTCCGAATCATAAAATAAAAAATGCAATAAAACTATGACATTATTTAATTAGAAAAGCTTTTAACTACTTTCATGAATAACATTTATTAAGGACAATGTTATCTTCAGAAAAATTTTTCGATGAATAAAGAATTTTTACAAGAATTTTTTTCATTTTTTAAAATTTGAATTATAATAATTTATAATATATAAATCTTTGAAAGTTTTGCATTAGTGTCCTCCGGTTAGGTGATATTGTTATTAAGTGAAAGCTATATTTATTAATAAAATATTGAAAAACTTAATACAAATTATTTTGCTTCAAGATTTTTAAAATAACTTTAAATGTTTTTATGTATATAAAATATTACCTAACGTCCCCCCGTTTGAAAGTATGGTCGACCTTACTCGACATTGTCAGAAAATAAAAGCGATGACTATTGTAAATTTAAAGTCAACGTTCCTCAAATTAGATTACGGAGAATATTTTCCAAGATTTTTAAGATTACTTAATTAAAATTATAAATAAAATTATATAAAAGAAGTTGCTTGTCCGTCATTTTCTTAAATTATATTTTTATAGATAATGCCTCCGTAGACCTGTCAACACCTTATCAATGCTTTTTAAGTGATTAACAAGGACGTAAATCGTAAACCGCGACTCTTTGTTTTAAAAATTCATTTCTCTATTATTTTCAACTTAAAGCAAATAATATTTCCTTCAAATTAGATTAATTATACTTTAAATCAGCTAATATTCCTCAAATAAAGTTTCAGAAGAGTATATTTTTGGAAGATTTTTAAAACCGAGAATTAACTTTTGGTTATAAAATGTATTAAAAAAATGACCGGTTTTAATGACATTATTGAAAGTGACCCAAAATTTGAGATTCCAATCAATAAAATTTCTATATGAAATGTACTAGAGTATTTTGCTTACTGAAAATAGTAAATTTAATCAGTTAGCTTTCAATTAAAGCTAAAACGAAAGCTTTTTCAATTTTAAAAATTCATTTTAAAACTTAGGTATCGAAAATTAGCGAAGGTATCTACCTCTCTCTCTCTCTCTATCTATCTATCTATCTAACTATCTATCTATCTATCTATCTATCTATCTATCTATCTATATATATATATATATATATATATATATATATATATATATATATATATACATTCGTGTTGCTTGAAAATAATCAGCATCGCAATGTCTAGTCAAAAGAAAAAGACACCGACAGTGTAAATTAAATAAAAGCCATTAGTACTCTGAAGATCCGTGGTGGGTAGGTTCTGGCTCACTAGGTTATATATATATATATAAACATGTACATACAATGTGAAAATACTTAATAAAAAGTTTTATCGTCAGAATCTTTACGTTATTATTAAAAGGAAAGATCAAATGATTTTTTGATGGTAAAATCATTTTTTTTCAATCCTTTTATAAACCCTCCGGAATTGTTTTCTCCGAGTGTCAGCGTCGTCTCATGAATTGGTGCGGGAAATTTTAGCGTCTTTTTGCGGTGCAAAAAAAATGGATTTGAAACTTTTTGCAAAAATCAGTTCATTATCAGCTTTTAATGAAACTTTCAGGACTTATTCACAAATGAATTAAATTATATTTGAAATGTTACTTTTTTAAAATTTTTTTAGAAAATCTTGGTAAAATAAAAAACAATCGATAAAAATAACACATTATTCACATAGAATCTTTTAATTGCTTTTGTGTATAAAATATATTATAGACACTGCTGTCTTAATAGATTATAGGCCTTGCTGTCTTAATATATTATAGGCACTGCTGTCTTAATATATTATAGGCACTATTGTCGTATGAAAAACATTTGTTTAGATGAATAATAAATTCTTACAATAATTATTTTCACTTTTCAAAAATTTTAATTAGAATAATTTATAAACTTTTAAAATTTTGTATTAATTTGTATCTCTCAAGTGATAATGTTATTAACCCTAGAACACTTAACCATCAATTAAAGTTACACCATTACTAACCATGGGTATATAACCATGGGTATATAACCATGGGTATATAACCATGGGTATATCAGACCCGATTTTGAAAATATCAAAAAAAAATATTAAATATAAATTTTTAATTGAAATATTTTACATGCAGACACTTCAAACATTGGACTTTGAATTAACATTAATATGAACTGAAAAACATATTATTTAGGTAAGATCAGTTACTAAATATTGTAATTAAAAATAGGAAAATTTGCGCTGGGTATATTATACCTATGGTTAGTGTTCTAGAAAAAATTTAAATTTAAATTTATTGTTAATTTTCTAACATTGGTAATTTTGTAACATTTCCTCAGTATGCATCTTCCCAAGTACCTACAATTTAATAAAATATTAAATTGCTTAGAATATTTTCTTTATTTTTTAAATTGATGTGTAGTTAAAAAAAATTATATAAAAAAGGCATTCACGTTGTATTCGTCAAGTAATTGTTACAGTTATGTTTCCCTTAGAAAACATTCCCAAACATAAGTTTATCGAGAGAGTTGTTAACACCTCAGACTGTCGATAAATCATAAAAGCACACCCCTCCATCTTGAAAAAAATTATTTCTGCGATATTTTAAATCAAAAGGGATATTTGTTTCCGATCAAATTAAACTTTAAATCAACAAATCTTCGACACATAAATGTTTAGAAAAGTATATTTTATATTTGAAAAAAAAAATTAGCAAAGAAAATTACTTTGTATTGACAGATTTGTCAGTATGATATTATCGTTTTTACTGAGAGAGAAAAAAAAACTCATTCCAATCAATTTAAATTCAGTTTGAAATGCAGTAAAATATTTGCTTATTGAAAATATTAAATTGAATCAATCACCTTGAAATGAAAAAAAAAATAAATAAAATAAAATAAAATAAAATCTTCCATAAAGATTTATATTTTATTTTAAACCTTACCTATCGTTTTTCTTTCGCGGTATCTGTACAGACACACACACCCAGACACACACACAGAGAGGCATACACACAGACACACACACAAACACACACACACACGCACAAACACATACATACACGCATATATATATATATATATATATATATATATATATATATATGTAAACAATATTCAGCGAATATACATTCCCAAACACATACATGTGTCCCAGCTGTACATACACACGCACGTGCGCGCATGTTAGGAGGGTCAAGAAAGAATTCTATTCAACCCACAACTTGTCAAAATGTGTGTATATGTGAAAGCAACTGAAAGAAAGGTGTCCCCACCTCATTCATGGAATGATATGATCCCACCACCCCAGCTGCCAATCTTCCCGCTTGTTTTTTTGGGGGCCCGCCCGATAAAGACGCAGAGGGAGAGCGGGGCGGTTACTGAAACTGTTTTCTATTGCAACATGGTGGCGCGTCTGGTTGCAAAGTCGCCCCGCGGGGATTGGATCTACAAAGGATTCTGGGAAGGGTCGGTGGAGGACAGTAAGAGTGACAGATTCGATCGGTAATTTGGAAGAAAGGATTGTAAGCTTTGCTTGGTTGGTGGGGGGGCAATATTTCCGAAAGGGTGGGGGGTAAGAAAGCAAGAGATTGATTTAGGAGAGAGGAAGAGATACAAACTGCGAGAAAGAGAAAGGGAGAATGGGGATACAGGAGTGAGAGAGGTAGAAACGGGTGAAAACTTTATGAGAGAGGGGACGTTGTAAGAGGATGATTAGCCAGGAAAAAAAGCGAAAGAAAAGAGAGATGACTTAATAGGAGAGAAGCATTGAATAATAGATTATGAGAGAGAGAGAAAAGAGAAAATTGGAAGACCTGTTTTAGAGAGAAAGTAAAAGAAAGAAAAGAATAATAGGGAGAGTGAAAATAAGTGATTTAAGGGAGTGGGTATAGGACGAAGATAGGGAGGACGAAGATAGGGAGAAAGTAAATAGGTGATAGGAATGAGAAAGAGAAAGACTGTGGAGAAAGAAAATGAAGAAGAAGGGGAGGGTGGGTAGCTGTCGAGAGATGATGATGCATTATATAGAATGGGCGTGGCAATAAAAACGATGAAGAAAGCGAGGAAAACGAAAACTTGGGAGGAAATAAAATGGGTAAATTTTGAAAACTGGAGAAAATTTAGTGTAAAAAGAAAAGAAAACATAATTTTAAAAAGAAAATAGAAAATTTAGAAAAGGCGAAGGGAGCAATGTCATTAATAAACTATGCGTTGGATGAAATCATACGAGTTTCATTGCGAAAAGAAAGTAAGAATTGAAAAGAGGGAGAAAGAGTGAGAAATGAAAAGAAAAAGACGTGAAAAATGAGAAAACTGAAGAGAGTAATTAAATGAATAGAGAGAATGAAAGAGAAGTGAAACGAGTGACAAATTTAGAGAGTGGGAAAAGAGAAAGAAACGTTAGTGAGATGAAAAACGAGAATGATGGCGGTATAATAAAAAAAAAGTGACAGAAAATAGTCGTTACTTAATAAGTGTAGTATAGTTTGGTGCAAGGCCACAAGTATTGAGCACCTAGTGAGGAGCGAAAAAATTCTCTTCATGTCAGAATAAACATAAATGTGTGTCCGTATGTATATGCATGTGTGTAAAGTTGATAATTAATAATAATAAGAGAATTAGGTAGGGAAAAAGAGAGAGAGAGGGAAAATTGAGTGACAGAAAGAGAAAGAAAGAAATATTCGTTGGATAGTCACATAAAGAAAAATGGTGATACGAATGTATCTGTGTTTATCTGCTTCCATACAAACACCCGCATATATATTTCGAGGAAGAAAACACACACACACACATATCCATATGAAATGAGAACGAATTGAATATAAATTGAAACGTTCATAACATTAATCTAAAATGGGGCTCAATAAAATCCAATAGTAGGTCAATCAGCTTTATTATAAGATATTACATTCAAACATGGACACACACACACACACATATATATATATATATATATATATATATATATATATATATATATATATATATATATATATATACATACATACATACACACATTTATACATACATATATGCATACACACACATATATATATACACATATATATATATACATACCCATATATATATATATATATATATATATATACATATATATATATATATATGTACAGACGCATATATATACACATACACATATATATATATACATATATATATACATATATATGTATATACATACATATATATATGCATACACACATGTTTACAGACACATATATATGTATACACACAAATATATATATATACATACATATATATATACATACACATACATACACACACGCAGACACAAACATATATATATATATATACACATACACAGATATACATATATATATATATATATACATACACACACACATATATATACACATATATATATACATACCCATATATATATACATATATATATATATATACATACAGATATATATGCATACACACATATGTATACACACACACATATATATACATGCACACAAATATATATATACATATATATACATACACATGCATACACACACACGCACACACACGCACATACACAAACATATACATACATATATATATATATATATATATATATATATATATATATATATATATATATACTTGATTCGCAGAAACACGTGCATTTTTTATGGGAGTATATTTTTTCTTGCATCTAAATCAATATTTTTGAACGATAATATAGTGTGTGTTTAAATCTGCCTTTTCCCAAACGCTGACGCATAAGCACATCAGCTTTTATATCAATGTTCAGTTCATCTCGGCGAAGACATTTTTTTTATTATTTTATAATCTTTATCCATCATTTGTGTTTTTGTTCTTTGTTTTATCATTTCAGTCAATTTATGGCCAATGGAAAGCCTGAATTCCGCTTCAATTTGCTTCTGCCTTGGAGAAAGAAATACATTGAGAAGTTGCTTTGTCGTCCGCCCGGGAAGGGTTTTGTGAGGTCGGCTGAGCGATCTGGGTGGGGTAATCGAGATTCAAACTCTTCTCTTAAAACTGTGGGCCCAGACCCAACGATTTTTTGCCGAGATAACACAACTCATTTGTCCATTAAGGGCACACAAAATGCGCCCTGTTCGCTTTGTCTCTTAATAAATTGATACTTAATACGAGGCCCCAGACGACACTGTGCGTATATAGCTGCGTGTACGAAGGAAGAAGATGAACTGATATGGACAAAGCAAGAAAGAAAAAAGAAACGAAAGAAAAGGAATAAAAAGAAAAAAAAGACAATGTTAGAGAAAAGGAAAGGGAATATTATCAATGCTTGAATAGAAAAAAAAGAGATTAAGGCAAGAAAAGATTTGACCATTGAGTCAGATTGGAAGATAATATATATGATAAAGGCAGCCAAGCAAAGGCCGACCCATAAAGAGAGAAAGTAAATTATTTAAGAGAGAAAGGAAGAGAGATTATGAAAGAGTGTGAGAGAATGCGGCGGAAGAAGTAAGGAAAATATTCGCTTAAAAAAGGAAAGATGGAAACGAGTTTATCTAAAAAGGAAAGAAAGAAAGAAAGAAAGAAAGAAAGAAAGAAAGAAAGAAAGGAAGATTGAAAAAGGGCTAAGAAAAGAGAAAGAAAGCGTTAGCCACAACAGTGATAACCACGGTATGATTATTTGCAAAATTTCAGTGACCAATCATTGCGGCAAAAAGATCGTGAATGATCTGCAAGACAAACTTGGAAACCACTGCTCTATGTAGATATTGACTTATCTCTTTTTGGTTTCGTTTCGTTTGTTTTACGGCATATCAACCTCAGTGGGTTATTTAATGCCGACAAGGTTTTTATTGCTGGTAATAATTTTTCCAAAAATGTATTCCTGCTAATTTTTTCCTCAAAAATGTATTGCTGATAATATTTTTTTTTTCAAAATTGTGTTGCTGGTAATATTTTTTTTCCTTAAAAAAAAAAACATTGCTAGTAATAATTTTTTATAAGAAAAGTATTGCTGGTATTAAAACCTGTTTTTTACACTTTCATAATAGTTTGACACCAGTGAGGGGGCGGTCAACTATTTACCCATAACTGGGACCCTAACAGGTGTCACCACCTCGGGTCAAGGTGGAGCTGGGAACACCAGCAATTAAGAGGTGGTTCCACGCTCCTCAAAACCTCCTGATCAGAGGCCTTGCTGTTGGACATAGTTTATCGTCTAACGAGGACTCGGATGTAATTTTCGTCATACCCAGGACTATGATGTAGTTTTCGTCATACCCAGGACTCGGATGTAGTTTTCGTCATACCCAGGACTCGGATGTAATTTTTGTCATACCCAGGACGGTTTCTGATTTGGGACATGGCCCCAATTTAAACGAGAAGCGAACCCTTGATATATGTCTTGAGTGACTAACTTTGTAATTTGTACAGAAAGCATCGTAAGCTGCTGTACATGAATCTGTGTTCGTTTACATATTTGACTTTTTTTTTTAATTATCTTCCCCAAAGCAAAGCAATAAAAGTCACTAAGATATAAATGGCTAGTGAAAGTAAAAGAAACCCGTTTCAAGAAGACAAATGATGACGATTTTCATTGCATTTATATTTTTGGAAATCGTAGTTGACAGGAAGACAGGACATCGGAAGAGAATTCCACAAGCGAAAAGGGCGGGAAAAGAAAGTATTAGCAGAGAACTTATGGTTATAAATATCAATTTAAAAAGTGTAATTATAAGACCTAGCTGTCAAACTAGTACTGCGCATAAATTCGTGAATTCGAGGTACCAAAGACAAAAACTTATCAGAATAATTATTGTGAAAATATTTATAGAAAAGGTAGAGGGAAAAAAAAGTTCTGGCGGTGAGAGAGTGACTGAAGTAGATCATGACCAATAACGTTGCTGATTGTTTAAATTTTGTAATAGTTTCTAGTTATATAGTAGAAGAAACAGAACAGGTGTGGCAGCAATATTCGATGCAGGGATGACTGGTAGACTTATATGGTAAATATACAAGATAGATTCTAGCGACAAAAATTACTTTCCTAGCACCAGACCTACCAATTGATTCGATATAATCGTCCCACTTCATGTCAGTGAAAAAACGTAAGATCAATGTAGGCACAGTGAATTGTTCTTTTGGGGGTTAGCATCAGCCATGCTCTTTAAGATTATTAATAGAGAAGAGTTTCGTTTTGGATTCGTTAAAATTAACAAACCACTTTTTACCCCAGTTAACAACAGATAGAAGGTAATTTTTGGGATCAGTTACCAATTTGATTTTATCGAACCTGTTAGATATACCATAATGACAGCAGTAAATAATTTTGTCATCAACATAGAGTCGGAAACTAATGATATCAGTAACGCCGTTAATGGATTGAATATATTTACATATGAATGTTTCCGATTTGTAGATATCAGTTAGTTTACACCAACACACACACATACGTGTGTGCGAGCGCGCGCACACACACACACACACACATATATATATATATATATATCATAAGGAAGTCATTTATACAAAGAATTAATTACAAATGTTAATGTGATTAATAGCGAAATCACATCGTTAACAAGACTTAATGAGTTAGTATAAAACTTAGTATCAATTCCTTGAATAATACGATTCTTATATTTGAGTTGTAATATGGAATTGACGAGCCAAGTACTTTCAACAATTTCAAATTGTCATCTTCGGGGCGCAATCTTTCCATATACAGGAAATTCTGTATGTGGAAAATTTTTCCATATACGGCAAACACTATACTACACTATTATGTGTACTATACACGGAAAGATATATTTTTTTAATTTTCTATTTGACAACATACGCAATATATATATATACATGGTCGATTTTTCAGGAAAGAGACTTCCTGATGTTACCCGTTTGAATTAGGCGATCCCAGCGAGAGTCACCTCTGGAAAGTGCCTGAAAATTATACCACGGAGATTGACCCAAGTCTTGTGAGTGAAATTGGAGGCCGTCGATAGCTGTGCTAATACGAGGCCACAATTCATCATGACAGAGGTTTTGGGCGTGCTGCCCTTGATCAGATTGTTGATCACACTAGAATACGAATGGTCAGTATATATATATATATATATATATATATATATATATATATATATATATATATATATACTAGTTGACACATGTTGTCATAATCAGGGCGATATTTTTAAAATTATATTTGCATTGTCTTCTTTTATCCCTCTTGATTCCAACGGACGCAGTTCTGGGCGATCCTCTTCAGCTCGGCTCATGCCGTGCCGGCTGCCTTCACCTCTGCGTCAACACTTTTGTGCCAAGTCTGTTTTGGTCGACCCACTTTTCGCTTCCCTTGTGGATTCCAGTCAAGGGCCTGCCTGGTGACACAAGACTTGCGGAGTGTGTGTGACCGATCCATACCCATTTGCATTGTACAGATATAATATTAAAAATATTGTGGTCTCTGCATTTTCCTCATGAATATTAAACGAAATAAATTTACATTCTACTCACCTTTGAACAATTATGTCTATAAACTAAACATTTCTCTATGTAGTGCACTCTTCTGATGACCCAGAAAAGTGTTAGATTTGCATAAACATCACGCTTTTGTATCTAGATAATATATGTGTGTGTGTGTACATATATCTATCTGTCTATCTCTCTCTCTCTCTCTCTATATATATATATATCTATCTATATATATATATATATATATATATATATATATATGAAGAAATATAGTCTTAAGGTGTGCTATATTTATGGGATAAAGTTCTCAATATCAGAGATAGAGCGTCTGTAAATATAAAAGTGAACATAGAAGTCAACACTTAGAGGCGACAGTCTGTTTCATGCTATATGCAATCGTCAGGCCACGATTGCATATAGCATGAAACAGACTGTCGCCTCTAAGTGTTGACTTCTATGTCCACTTTATATATATATATATATATATATATATATATATATATATATATATATATATATATATATGTTTCATTAATGACGAAACAATATCTATAACACTAAAAACATACGCACAATGCACACACCTAATTAAAAAGCAAAAATAAACTCGTCCTCGATAATGGCTAAAAGTATAGCCGAAAGTGCTCGGAATTACAGAATTTCTACGCACTCTGTGTCCAAAAAAGAAAACACTTGTTCGAACACAGGAAAGATTAAATATAATGCTTAATCATAGTACCTTGTCTGTCGTCTTTAATGAAATATGTATAAATGAAGGATTGCTGACTAAATACACAATATGCATTTTAATATTAGTTGTTTGAGCTGATGTCTGATTGTCAGTCTTCGACAAGCTGGATGATCATTTCGGGGAATTGCGAAACTTACTGGACGTGATTTGACGTTTCTTTCTGAGCGGCTAAATAGCTTTTTATTTCCCACTAGCAAGCATACCCAACAGCCCGATCAGAAAAAGCGTTCAATTAGAATGGAGCTAAAACAGCATCATTCTTAGATGCAACAGGGTCTATCTTCTTCAATTATTTTGAAGTATTTTCATTAAAAAAAAAACATTTTGAATCAATGCAGTTACTGATATAACAGAAGTAGTCTGTATTTATACAATCGAAGTTATCCGATGACTGAAGCGGTAAAACAAGCAACATGAAGACCCACTTCAGACCACAATTATTTTGGAGTTTTTGAAATTCAATTTGTCAGTGTGCTACCAGAGATGTAAAAGAGGATACATTCATAAGTTTGATGAAAATTGTTTGAAAGATCAACGAAAAATAGGAAAGAAACCAGTAAAAATCGCCATTTTTCGTTATTTACGCGGGTTTTCGCTATATGGTAGGATTCAATTATCAAGTTAAATGACTGTTGAACAATCAACTTATTGTTGGCTACAATTGAGTAAAGTCTGTATTAGATTGCTTGAAAATTGAGGTAGATATTTTAAAATTTGTGTTGAAATCGATTTGTGCTGAAATTGATTTTTGGTTTTTTTCTAAACGCAGTGCCGTAGAAATAAAAAAGGAAAAAAGGTATCGTTGATCTCATCATGATGTAAATAACTTATATACCGATTTTGAACTAAATCGGGTGAAAAATTTGAATTTATCGATTTTTGATCGGCTTTATCGATTTTTGATCGGCTTTATCGATTTTTGATCGACTTTATCGATTATTGATTTTTTTAAAAATTATCGATTTTTTACGCTAACCTATCTCTTATATTGTATAATGTATGTGCCGAGTTTGGTCAAAATCGGTTGGATGGATCTCGAGTGAAAAAGAAAAAACAAGTATCACAGACAGACACACAGACATCCTCTGTTTTATATATATATATCTTTGTCTTATGTCCGAGACACACATCTAATTTTACTCCTAAAATCAATAAATTCTCAGAACGAAGAAATGACTTTCAGGATTATTTTTTAGTCACTATGGATATCTCATCTCTTTATACTAACATAGATCACGATGAAAGGATTGAGACATGCAGGAAAGCTTTTGAGAAAAGGAAAAACAAAACTATCCCCTCAAACTTTCTCTGTAAATTGACACGGTTCGTCTTGGAAAGCAACAGAAAGAAGTTTGAACAAAATTTTTACCACCAAACAAATAGATGTACAATGGGAACACCAATGGCCGTTAACTTTGCGAATGTTTTCATGACAAACTTTGAAGGAAAACTATTTGAAACTTTCAAATCACAGCACGGCCATGGACCAGTACTTTGGTTGCTATTTATTGATTAGATTTTCTTCATATCAAAAGGTACACAGGAAAACTTGCTGAAATTTCTACAATTTTAGGATACTTTAAAAAAAGAAGAAACAATTTTCGATTAAATATAAAATGTAGATCCCGATTCTAGCGTTGAATTTTTAGACAGTAGAGTAAAGTTCTTAAGGAATCTTCAGATGACTAAGCTATATTGTAAACTTAGCTCATCAGATATTTTTCTTCGATGCCGTTATCATCATCCTTATCACACGATAAAATGAAACCGGGGGTTTCAGTTTTTGCGCACAAGACAAATTTGAATGAATATAAAAGATTCTTGAAAGTATGCCAATGATTTCATTCGCTATTACGTCAAGAGTGATTATCACGAGTCGCGACTGAAACAAATTGCCAATGAAATAGCTAAAAATAAAGATTGCCATAATTTTTACGCTAGATGAAAACACCGACAAACACAATCAAAATTCTCACCGAATTCCATTGGTCATAAATTGGCACGGACATTTTATTGGAGTTTCGAAAGTGCTAGGGGTTCGTGATTGCTAGTATCTCGTGACTGTAGTTAGTGATGGTTGGTAAACTATTTACATTATTCGGACTATTGTCCTCATCTTTGTCACCATATTTATTACAATGTTTCGGCCGTTGTATGCTCCGACCTCTTCAGGGGGTTGGAATGTTGAACAGAACCCTTTATTTTGCTCACTGGGGTAGACTGTTCTAGTTCCACGTGCCATGTTTAATGGATGTCAGTTATCAGTTTTCTCCTGTTAATTCCCCTCTGAAAGTTCTCCACTGCCTTAACCGGGTATTGAACTCACACTCTTTTGGGTCCTGTCACTGGATCTAACGAACACCTTTATCCACCCGAGTGAGCGAAATAAAGGGTTCAGTTCGACATTCCAATCACCTGAAGAGCGTACAATGGGCGAAACGTTGTAATAAATATGGTGACAAAGATGAGGACAATAATCCGAATAATGCAAATAGTGTACATAATACCTCATCTCAGAAATATAGACAGATACTGATGGTTGGTAAACTTCTCTCTAAAACTTGATCTTTCAATGCTAAGACGTACGGTAATTGTGGCCACTGAATAGAGAAAAATCTACGCATGTTATTATTATTATTATTATGATTATTATGATTATTATTGAGTGAGAGAGAGAAGAACATTAATAAAGTGACGCTGACGCTGGTGTATATAAATATAAAGCCCCATCTTGATATCCAGTCTGAAAATGATATTATCAGGCACACGCGTCAAAAACAAAATGCGCACAATATGGTAACAGGTATAGAGAAAAGCATATAGACTCAATTAGAAATTTTTTCAGTTTGAGTAACCCAGTCCGCTCTGACGGATGTTCCCAAATATCTAGTGACTCCCAAGTCGCCTTGATTGCCACATCCTTCAACTCTTTTTTTAAGAGAACATTCTCGACACCCAGCCATGATGCTCCCCTATACGCAAGCCACTAATGGTCTGCTGGCTGGCCGGCCGCCGATGGAAACACCAGCGGTCTTCTGCTGGTAGCCACCGGCAGGTCCTTTGGTTGAGAGGAACAGGCCACGAGAGGAACATGCCAGCGGTCCACCAGCGGTAAAGGTTAGTAGCATGCCACCCAGTGGCAGATTGGTGGCTCTCATTCATATGCAGTGCGCAAATTCCCAGTGTCTTACCAAAATGATTACGGCCAGGCAATTTACAAGGATTCCCGCTGTACTGAACTCGATATTTACTATATTCACCAAAAATTATTATTATTATTATTATTATTATTATTATTATTATTAATGTATTTTATTTGAAAAAGACCATCAATGCTGTTGCTTCTGTTTTAATCATTTTTTGTTGATTCAAATCAGAAACAAGTTTTTTTTTCCATCTGGCTGCATTTTAGTAACATTTGATTGAAATGAAGACACTTAGAATTAATAAAAAGAGTTTTATAGCTGATATATTTCCCTCCTTAAATGACAAAATTAGAAATTGCTTACAGACTGAAAATATCTCAATATCGAAAAGCAAAATACGACTTTTTTCTTCAGTTTTCCATGTTTTCGCTTTGTTTCACGAAAACCGAAATGTTTCTTGATAAGCAATAACGATACATTTAAGTTTCAATAATGTTATCAGGGGACGATTTGAGATATATCTATATAGATTTGAGATATATATTTATATAAAATATAAAAACTGCAGCAAAAGATTGTTTCATTTTGTGTACCAATAAATACACAGTGTAAACACACATGTATCTACAGATATAAAATTCTTTACTAAGTTTACAATGCTATAGTTTTGGGGCAAGTAAGTGAAAATGGAATCCATTACACGTTTATGAAATAAACTTAATCGGTATGCCCATTTACAATGAAGGCGTGGGGACAAAAACAGTGTAATGCATGGATAATTTTACCAATTTTATTGAAAATGAGTGAATTTATCTAAGATGTGTGCTAAAACTAGGATTTATTTTGAAACAAGATATCTAAGTGATCTTTATCAAATAGAAACAAAAATGCGAGTTGCGCCTTTTGAGTCTAACATTTTCGACTGACATGAAATAGAAATGATTATATTAAATCAGTTTGATGCTAGGAAAGTCGTACTAGACAATTTTTATCACCAGAATCTATCTTGCGCCTTTATAAGCCTGCCATACGTTCGTGCATCGAATATTGCTGCCATATTTCTTTTGCTTCTTCTATATATTTAGATATTCTTATAAAATCCGAAGAAGAATCAACAACGTTATCTGACCTGACCTGGAAACTTGGCTTCAGTCATCTTCCCACCATAGATTCCGTTTTTGCCTTTTCTACAAATATTTCCACTGTAATTTTTCTGACAAACTTTGCTCTTTTGTACCTAGGCTTCACAAAGTTAAGCGCAGTACCAGTTTGGCAGATAGGTCTCATAATTTCAATGTTGAAATTTCTAGTTGTAACTATAGGTTTTATGCTAAGAATTACTTCTCCCGCACTATATCTTCCGGCTTATTGCTTTACTGCCAACAACAATCTTCAAAATTCAAATGCAGTGTCAATCCTCATCTTCTGCTTTCTATAATCCTGTTTTTTTAGTGTCCGCTCTGCTTCTTTCACTCTCATTAACTTCTTGCATCTTAGTGGCTTTATTGCCTTGTTTGAAGTGAAACGATTAAAAAGCTAAATCCTGACATTTCTAAATAAAAGAAAACATTTCCAAAATTAATCGTGTTCACAGGTTCTTCGTACATAAAACTTACTTTTAATCAATTTTATTTTAATACTAACCGAGGTAACGGATGTACATGACTGTAATTGTATAACTGCAGCCCCTGTATGCCCGCACCTTCTGTCTAGAAATGTCTGCCTGCGTCACCGCTTGCATGCGTCATCCGTTGGTATACTAATCTACTTTCTCCTTTTCTTTTTTACGGTATCTCCTTCGCAAGTGTTTGATTGTTCTTAATAAAGGAATTCCATCGATAAATCCTTCCTGTGTGGTCGTTGCTCGGGCTTAAATTGTTTCAATGTTTTAGATATTCAGTAAATTTCCTATAACTGTAATAACTTTCAAATAGTATGGTATTGTTCACAAATCTAATAATCAAGCAAAAACCGGGATGAAGCATCAAAGCTTGTTTCAACTGCAAACGAATGAACGCCTTCCTCCTTCATCGTAGGTTTATTGTAAAGCTGGGGTTTATAAGAGCTTGTTCTGGAATTTTTCCATTTTAATGCATGAATAATTCTTCTCAAACAGTCTTTGCATCAAAGGTTGTTCGAATGCCAATTTAGGATGTAATATGACGAATCTATTGGATAAATGGCAAAAGCCGATTTTAGACCTAGTTTGTCGCAGATTTCGGCCACTTAACAGAAATAAGCTAAACCAAACATTCACGCAAGATAATTTATGTCATATGCATTTTACATAGCAAATTTGGAAAGTACAGGATGAAAAATCAGGGAGTTATGACTGAAAAACGAATTTTTTGAACATTTTTTTTTGTTTTTTCGTTCTACGCGGGGAAACGAGCAGGACTAAATCCAAATCTTATTTCTTGCATGATGGCAAACATTTTACGACATGTTTGAAGAAAATCTGATAAAAATTGGTCTTATTTTTCAACATGTGTGTAAAATTTAATCGAAATCGGTCGAGAAATGTGGATATGCATAAATAGCATACACATGCAGACACACAGACACACACAGACACATAGAAATCTTCTGTTTTATAGATATAGATGTATGCCAATCAAATTTCTATGTTAAAAAATTGATTTCCTATTCTAAGCGATAAACAAAATAAATTAAAGACATCACAAGTCGCATTTGTACAATAAATAATCAATATTTCTTTAACAAAATAGAATAGTTAAAATTATGAACGTTGATACAACGGCTGCATTTAAAGCAGTTTATTTAATCAAAAATATTTAATCCATTTTTTTTAAACAATAAACACTGAGCTGAAAGGAATCTTTTTCTCTTGGAGATGCACAGAAAACTAATTTTAATCAAGGCAGCCAAGTTAAATAGAAAATAAAAACTGTTTCTGGAGATGGATTTATTTTATTTAATTTTTTCATTTTTTAGAAACTTCCTTAAGACTAATTTATTAATTAATTATAATATCGAATTTATTAATTAATCATAGTATTGAATTTATTAATCACAGTATCGAATTTATCAATTAATCACAGTATTGATTTTATTAATTAATCACATTATCGAATGTATTAATCAAAGTATTGAATTTGTTAATTAATCAAAGTATAGAATTTATTTATTAATCAAAGTATCGAATTTATTAATCAAAGTATCAAATTACAACGACGCAAGCTTTCACCTTACATGTTTAACCGGCGCTCAAGTCACACTTTTTCTGATTTCAAAGTGTTTGTTTGGGAAGCTCATAACAGACAATGAATCATTTTTTTTCTAATTTATTCACCATAATTTGTTTTTCTTTGAGTCAGCTGTTGCAAATGTTGACTTTTTTTATAAGGCGTATTAAGGCCAATGTAAATAGTAAACGTTTTAAAATGCAAACGATGTTGCAAAAGAGTCGGAAAGAAAAGAAAAGAAAAAAGTTGCAAATGCGATTGACTTACTGGCAAGATGAGTGAATAATAAATGTTAAAAATGAAAGTAAAAAAAAAAAAAAACGAAAGAAAGCACATAAAACAAAGAGAACATAATTGGAAAAGGAAAAAAAAAAAACAGTAAAAGTCCAAATTAAATTTCGCAAATACTTTTCTATCGCTCTATAACAATCGCATGGCTTCTCTTTCCTTCAACTCTAACCTCTGAAAACCAACGCTCGATGACAAAGATCAAACAGTTTAATTTGTAAGTTTTTTTTTTTTCCAATCTCTTCACGCCCCTCACCCTCATTCGGCGGAGACATTGGCAATGGGTGATGAGGGAAGGGTATGCATCCAGTGGAAGTCTGGGTTGTCACTGTTAAGGGCTCATTAGTAAAACTGGCCACAGCTTTCATTTGCTCCGTCTCCTCACTTGGCAGAAACGGCTGTCGTCTGCAGATTTCAATTCTACTTTTCTTCTTTCTCGTCGGATTTTTCAGCTTCAGTCACCAAATTTTATTAGATTTATGCGCCTTAAATATTTTTAACTTGACCCAATGACAGAAGAGTAACTACGCTAGAAAAAGTTTAACATTTTTCGATGAAAGAAAAGTCGTAATAGCTCAAACAGTGCCCAATACCACCTTGATTATTTTTTTTTAAACCAGAGAATCGTTGCATGTTGGTCGGTGTATTTGATTGGCTAAAGAATTGTAAACAGCTCCACTGGGCGACAACCAATGAAAATGCATCATTGCACCTGCTGATTGTAACTGTTTTAGATTGATTCTCACCATGTGCAAAGACAGCTTCAATTTTTTTTCTAAAGTTAAAAAGGTAAAAATTGCTGGTTCAGCTTTGTGAGACTAAGCGTAATTGGGAGTTTCTATCTGAAGTGTCGGGTGTGGGTGCAATGGTTTTAGGCATGTCTAGGGCGGGGCACCTGGATGAAACTGATTATTCTATATCCATCCCACTTATATACTTTCTTTTTGTGCGTGCGCGCACACACACACACATACACACACACACACACACACACATATATATATATATATATGTATATATATATATATACACACATACATACGTACTACTCAGAGAAACAAAGAAAATAGAGAGGAGGCTAAAGGAAAAGATTTAAATATTATTTCTGCAATTAAATGCTCGTAAAGAAAGATTTTAAAATATTGTCCCAGACAAAATGATTTCGTAAATATGCTCGTATATTAACCGGAGGAAGATCGTATAGCGGAAACATTCAAGTGGGTAGAAGCAATCGTTACTTGATTCAATTTCCAATTGAAAATTTGTACTGCGATCTTGGTAACGATTCTGGATAAAGGTAAAAACAGCGAATTAGTGAGATTCTGTGATAGGAAGAGACAGATGATTAAAAGTTTCAAATACATGATAGAGTATATTTTAACAGTATGTATACGTATGTGTGTGTTTGTATTTATGAATACATACGCCCTTGTGCAAATTAATTGAAACAACTGCTTTAGTTTTCTTTCTTTTAATATACAGTCAGTTTTAGACCCATTGGAATGACAGGGTGTAATCGATTTCTCTTTCTCCTCAGATGTGTGTTTCAGTGGTGTGCATTAATATTAATCCATTTTCGGGGTGGATGATGAAATTTGTTTGGCCTTATTATTGCGTCATCCATGATTGCATCAGATTTTCATCACGCCCAGACACTATTGTCTCGAATGTTGATTAGTTGTCCTAAGGCCATTGTCTGCGATGGACATTACTCCAAAGAAGATTGTAACGCTGGACGAACACATTGTCAAGCCCTACCAGTGAGTAAGTCAAAGTAATATCGACTGACCCAGAAACTCTCCTGATTTAAATCAAATCGATAATCTGTGGTTAATCTGCAAGGAATGACTTTGTGGAATGGATATACGAAGTACTAACATGTGCACTGGGCCATGTTTCATTGGAAAAATGCGAAAAAAAGTAAATAATAACGGAATTATTCGTTTTTGTTTTTCAATTAATTTGCACAAGGGTGTATATGCCGACAATATATACTTTTAAAACTTAATTTTATTTTAGCTCATATGTATGTTTGCATGGTCGAGTGTTTAGAATGTCGTTTTCCGAGCGTTAGACCCGGGTTCGAATATCACCATGTGACATTTGTCGGGTCGGGAAGGTGATGTTTTGATGTCATCAGCCTGGGGAGGTGATCACAGCGTGAAACACCATTGGAAAGTACCTGAAAACCATACCAACCCTTGTGAATGAAATTGGGTAGATGGAACTGTTCGAAGGCCATCGATGAGTTCGCTAACAGGAAGTCATAGGTTATCATGGCCGAGGATTTGAGCGTACGGAGCTTGTTAAAAAATATAGATCATGCCAAAGGATGAGCTCGCTACCAGAAACTATAAGATCCACTCAGCATCGTTGCCTAGAAACCACAGTGTGTACTCGGAAACTAATAGCTGGCCATTATGTATGTATGTATATTATGTATGTATATTATATATGTATATTATGTATGTATATATGTATGTAGAAAAAAAATCACCCACCTTTCTAAGCAAAGAAATAACCATGAGACTTTAATCCAATTAGTAAAGAAATTCCTAAAGTCCAATTTCGTTATTTTTGTGGTTTAAAATTCCTGCAGTTCCCTAGCAGAAAATACTTTTTCATTCTGACTCAGCGAATCGACTTCCCGGTTTTTCTGACAAAAACATTTTTCTTTCATCTCGAGGGTGAATTATACTATGGAAATAGAAAATCATATCTAAACATTTTTTTTTACCAATCTCTTTCTTCTATTTATCTCTCTCTTTTCTTCCTCCTCTCTCTTACGGTTTTATTTTCTCTCTCCTTTTTATCTTCCTTCCTCTTTCCCCAACTGCTTTGCTTTGCGTTCATTCTCACTTTTTTTTTCCCTCGGTCCTTTTTTTTTTATCATATTTATCTTTTTAATTTTCTCGTTCTTCCTTTGTTTCATTTTTGCCGTTGCTATTATCCTTCCCTTCATCCTTCAAACATCTTCTATCCCCCTCCCCCTACTCCTAGCAACTTTTTTTGCTCTTTACATTCCCGTTTGTACAGTTTTCTCTTTTCCCATTTTCACCTAATGAATCTAATCGCATTGGCCTTCTTCGTGATGTCAGTTCACCCAACAAAGAAACTCTTGCACCCGTAGACGGGCTGAGATCTGATATCTGGAAAAGGAGTAGATGAAGAATTGTGTGATCATTTTAACTGAAAAATTCCGCCAATTCAAAGGCAGACAGCTGACCTCTTCGTCTCATTCCAATTTATTTTAAGCTCCTCCTTTAAAAGATAAAATGTCTTTCAAAAGATACAAAATACCATTCAAGGCAGTCAAAGAGATTACCAATGCATAGTTTTTAAAACGTCGAATAACTTGTGGAAAATCGAGTCGACTTTCCATTCTGTTCAAACAATTTCTCAAAGACCCAAATTTTTTGGCGTTCCTCTTTTTTCTGTTTCTTCTGTTTTAAGGAAATTGCTTCTCAAAAGCTTTGAGAAGCCATGTTGTTGCTTTGTTTGCTTTTTATAATATAGTTTCCCGGTATTTATAACATGTTAGTAATGCAATGATTGACCGGAAGAAGCAGACTTTTTCAGCTTGAAGAAAGTCAGTGTCGGAAGTAGGGGAAGGAAGATTCACCTCTGTAGAAAGTCAAGCTTTTGTCGTTTGGCAAAATTACTTTTTAAAAGACATTTCTTATCAGTCCAATCATAAAGATTTGAACACTAAATGATGACCCAATGACGATCCGAATTGTACTATGTTTGAACATCTTATATACACCCTTGTGCAAATTAATTGAAACAACCGTTTTAGTATCCTTTCTTTCAGCATACAGTCAGTTTTAGATCCACTGGAGTAACAGAGTGTAATCGATTTCTATTTTTTCCTCAGTTTAGGTCATTTGCAGTGGTGTGCAGTAATATATTTTCGGGGTGTATGATGAAATTTGTTTGGCCTTGAAAAATATTGCGTCATCCATGAATGCATCAGATTTTCATCACACTCAAACACTATTGTCTCAACTGTTGAAAGTTGTCCTACAGCCATTGTTCTTGATGGACGTTACTCCAAGGAAGTATACGAAAATTGTAATGCTGCACAAACACACTAGCAAGTCTTGACAGTGAGCAAATCAATGTACTATAGACTTACGCGGAAACACTCCTGATTTAAATCCAGCCGAGAATCTGTGGTCAATCTGCAAGGAACGAGTTCGTGTAATGCACTTACAAAGTACTAACATGTACACTGGGTCATGTTTCATTGGAAAAATACGAAAAATGTAAATAACAAGAGGAATTATTCTTTTTGTTTCAATTAATTTTCACAAGGTTTTACATACATTGCTGGCCCAAATCTTAAGGCCAATGAAAATAAAGAAAAAATATGCCTATTGCGTTGTTAGAACCTTACCTCATATTTGAGAAGACCTTCGAGAAATGAAAATGAGAAAAGAAAAACTCAAAATTAAAAACGTTTTTAGCATTCAATAAACAAAATTGGAATAATGGGCAATTAGGATAAGTACAAACTGGTTCGAAGTTTAAGACCATATTTAAATGAAGCTATAATTGAACACGTAACAAAATTTAGTCATTTATTTTCAAGATTTAACATAGAATATCTCAATGATAAATCCTGCGTTACATTTGGTTAAAACAAGATCAATATTAAAGGTTAACAAAGTTTGAGCATAGCAGAATTGTCGAGCTGCAAAATCAAAGTCTATTTCAATGTACAATCGCTGGTGAGACTGGACGCAGTAAAACTGCTGTTGCAAATTTCTTTAAAAAAAAAAAAACTTAAGTGATACGGAAGGAGAATTTCAAGTGGCCGGCCCAAGAAAATTTAGTCCAAGTTGATCCGTAGGATTCGACGTATTGTCCGGCAAGACACCAGCCGATCACCGAACCAGATTAAGGCCCTTACAGACGCAAAATGCAACACCATAACAATAAGACGTCGTCTCCAAGAGAAAGGCTTTAAAAAACGTCTTCAAAGTTCACGTCATCTTCCACATCACAAAACAGTTCGTTTGAACTTTGCTGGAAAGCGCTAAACATGGGACATAGAAAAGTGTAAGAAAGAATTTAACGAATTTAAAGTGATGAGAAAGAATTTAACTTGGATCGTCCAGATAGCTTCCAACATTACTAGCATTATAAGGAGACATTTTCTACGCGACACAGAACAGGAGGTTCGCTCATGATCTGGGATGCTATCTCCTCCCAAGGAACAATGGAGTTTCAGATTATACAATGGTGTCAAACCGCGGTTGGTTACATTGGCATATCGAAGAGAGCCTGCTTAATGACTGAGGGCCCTCGCTTGTGAGAAAATGACTAGATCTTTCAGCGGGACAACACTGCAATCCATAATGCCCGAAATATGTTTTCATGGTGAATAACGTGATTCTCTGGACCATAGTTTTCGCCCGACTTGAACCCCATTTAAAATGTTTGGGGGAATGACAAGGGTAGTCTATAGAAATGTACGTTAATTCCAAACAGTCTATGATCATTGTGACGCCATCTTTACCTCTTGAAATAACATTCCAGCCAGTCTTCTGCAGACGCCTATATCGACCATGCCAAAGCAAGTTTTTGAAGTTATTTACATTGACCATCGTAGAAATCACTACTGAGACATCTTGTTGGACATTTCTTACTCTGTTTAGGACTTCTTTTAGGTATGGTCATAAACTATTGACCAGCTCGGATTTAGCCTAATTTCTCACTATTCAAATTTTCCCTATCAAATGCTAAAAAGATTTTAATTTTAACTTTTCCTTTTCTTATTTTCATTTTTATAAGTTAAGTCTAAAAACGCAAAAAGTATATTTTTTCTTCATCTTCATTGGCCTTAAGATTTTGGCCAGCAGTTTTTGTAACTACTTCACAACAAGCCCGCCCAGGATATGTTGCTTTTATATCCTCTTTTGAAGCTTATCTGGCATTCTTTATTAACTTAACAATATTCAAATGGTTCGTAATATTTGCTATCAAATATTTTTGCTAAATTTACACAGACTTCTCGATTTATGCTCTCGTTTCAGAAAACTCATTCTCATGTCTAACGATCGAATTCGATTTTCTAATCAGGTTTCATGGAAACTTCTGATAAATTTTAAATTCACGAATCCACTAAGATGTCTCAAGAAAGCTTAGTCTACCCTGTTATTTAATTCAGCGATGGAGAGAAAAGTGACTTTTGTTTTTATTTTTTGTTGCAATTTTCGTGAAGATTAGGTCGCAATTTGAACTCGCCTCGACGTTTCCACTTTTCCTACCTATAATCGTTACGACATAATTGACCCCAGGAAATACTGCGATCCCCAGAATCAAAGCCATCAAGTGAAACAGATATATTGATGCTTATTACGTTTAGCTTCGTCTACACAATATTGGTGTACCCAATGCCCACTGTGAATTGTTATGCAAAATGAACATGCAAACTATTGTTCTATAATACTGACAAAAGCTAAATGTAGTATTGAGAGACATGGAGAACTACATGATGAAATGTTTATTCAAAATTTACTTCCGAGAAAAACAATATCTAATGTTTTGAGCGGAATCGAACTCATGTAATCTATTGATAACATCTTGAAAATAATTCTTTCAGGAAAACAAAAGACTCAAATCATTAAATAACACAATCTAGTTTTTAATTTCGGACTAATCCTTTCATCTTTGGATTTTGATCACATTTTTCCAGCTGATGTTTTTTTTTTCAGGCTTCCTCAGTTGTCTGGTTCATTTATTAAATGAAAACTGGATATTACTTAGATATAGCATCGACCCAAGAAAGGAAGGAGATCCCATCGAATCAACCTAAAAAAGAGGATCATTTGTTTAAATAAGAATGAGAATATTTCCCTTTAGAACTTCAAACAAAATTTATTTTTATTTTTTCCCTATTTAAAATAACATCTTATATATAAAGTACAGTGCATGTGTGTATATTTGTGCGTGGGTGTGTCCAAGCAACTTATCCGCTCCCACTGGTCCGCTTTCAAAAATCCATAGCTCATTCAAAAGCCCAGGGAACGATTTTCGTTGAGCTCAGATTCAGAGTTGATAGATCATGCGAGGTTTAAAATATATATTAATATATAATACTAGCCATTACCGTTGCTTTCATGATTCAAGGGGAGTGACTCTTATTTTCCTTTTGTATCCAAAATTGCAGCTATCTTAAAATTTTAAAGTAGCTGCAATGCAATAGGTATCAATAAACTACAGAAGAACTAAAAATTGATCACTTCATTTAAGTATTAAATTAATATTTAAGCTTACCTTATAAAAGTTCAACGATAATTCTTCTGCTACCAATTAATTTAAAGATGATATACGTAGATCCTTATTTTCCATACAAACAATTATTTTTATTTCATGAGTGACAGAACAGGGGACAATTTATACGATAAAATTAATATAGTGTAAAGATGGGAAAATAGAAATTAGAATTAGTTATACATTCAGCATTTGAAGAGTTACAGAAACACAATAGCTAATTAAGTAAAACCTATATTATGTAATCTATATAAATAAATACAAAATGGGATATCAATTCTCCCACAAATTCCGAGATTAAAAATTCCAAGCTCTACTTTTTGGTAATTTACGGTATAAAGCCTCAATATCTGTATTATATATTATCTACTTCTGGGAACTATCACTCTTCAGGTTTATCTAATTTGCATATTGATTTTAAAAAAGTGTATTTCATTAATTAACTGCCCTTCGTTAGTGTTATTTTATTCGAGGATTACTTTGATTTTCATATCAAAAATAGTTCTGTTTAGGAATATTGTCTTATATAGTGCAGAATAGTGAAATTTGCATTTTACTTGGCCTTCAACAAGCTAGCATCTATTAGTAAAATTTTCCTTAACTATAACAAGCCAGTTTATGAATGAAATGTTCATTTAAAATTTTTGTTTAAAAGATTTCAAGTAGTGAATATATCTTACTTTGCGAATCGATAGCGAGCGGACGAAGCCTGCTAGTTTGATATAAAAATAGACTCATGTGAAGAAATTCCACATTCTGACGATATTTTTACTGTACAAACTACTTTTTATCATTTTTTTTTTTTTTTTTTGCTGTGTCCTTTTAGGATGTAGGCGATCATGGCTCTCCACCCCTCCCTCTATCCCTTGGAGCTCTTAACAAGTTCCTTCCTTCTGATATCTCCCCCAGACCACGTTCTGTCATCCACTTGCTCAAACCTGCTAGGTATATTATGCGTTGTTTTCGTTTGTCTCTCTTTCCCTCTATTCGACCCGTGAGTATCAAATTTCCTAGGCCCTCCTTCCTCATTATGTATCCCAGAAACTTCAGCGGCCTCTTTCTGACATTAAGTATAAACCTCCTTCTTGTTTGCATCCTCTCTAAGACTTAACCATTGCTCATACGCTCGGTCCATGATATCCTTAGCATCCTTCTGTAGGACCACATCCCCGTCGTCACGAGTCTCTTCTTTATCTTTGAGAAAATCGTCCAACATTCGCTGACGTAAAGAAGGGCAGATGTCACGTAACAGCTCAGCATTCTTTTCTTTGTCATCAAAGAAATCCTCCTGTCTCGCAATACTCTGCCCAGCTTTTGGAATGTGTCTTTGGCCATCCAAATCCGTCTGCGGATCTCAGTGTCGCACTTAGCATCCTCTGTCAAAATACTTATCAGATATTTAAACTTCCTCGTCTGTTTGATTCTAGTGTCCCCAACCTTAAAATCGCATTTGGGGCTCATCCTTTTGCTGATGACCATGCATTCTGTCTTCTTGTAGTTTATGCTTAGTCCCTTCTTCTCACTCTCCGTCGCTACCTTCGGTAGGAAATTTTGTAGGTTCTTTTCCGTATCTGCTATCAGTACTCTGATGCGTATCTTATGTTGTTAAGATTGTGACCGCCAATGTAGGGTTTCCAATTTTCTCAGAATTGCCTCGATATATAGGTTGAACAGGTCGGGTGAGAAGATGCATCCTTGCCTTACTTTTAATAAACAAACATGGCAAGGACATGTTGGTTAGCTAAATTTCGAATATTTCGTAAAAAGCGTCTTATTTCTCTGATGTAAACACATAGCATTTGGCAGGGAAAGTTTGGAATAAAACTTCGATACAGATTTCAATGAGAAATTGTTTCCTGCATAACATTGATTCATGGTCCAGAAATTATCTTACTATTCATAAGTAAGATTATAAAGCTAGTGACAGGAATATATTGTTTCCTATTTAAAAATTACAAAATAATGAATACATATAAAGTACGCTTGGATATAAATAGATAAATAGATAGACATTAGTATATTCTCCTCTTGCATTTTAATAAATAAAAAAATACAGAAAGTTAGAAATTGAGGGAAAAGAAACTTTAAACACTACATTCGCGAACACAGTGAAAGAACGAAAGCTTTAGTTGTTATTAAAAGGCCAATAAAAAACTTTGCAGGTGTTATAAAATATGAAAAAGCTGGGTAGCTGTCTGGACAGCCCACCCATTTCCGGGTAGCCCACCTCCATCCAAACAGATTTCCAGAGTGCAGTGGAGGCAAGAATGAGTAGTGGAGATGCTGAAGGAGGCGTTGCCGCCACCATGCATTCAATACAGGAAATGACGTCATTATGATGTCATTCCCAGGTGTGGATACTGAAGGTGAAATTTATATTCACTTTTTTCTTTCTTTTTCTTTCTTAATTTTTCTTTTTAACTTCGCATATGACGTGACGTCGTGTGTTTACGCTTATGCTCCTGTGTGTGCATATGTGTGTTTGAATGCGTAAGAATGTGGGGAAGGGTTATCTGAGGAACGGATCCTCAGTCACCAAACAAAAGATATTGCTAGACTTCTTCCGAATCTGAAGGTCGTGGGAACTCGTATATGGGTTTAATATATATATATATATATATATATATATATATATATATATATATATATATATATTATTATTATTATTATTATTATTATTATTACTAGGAACCTTCGGATACTGGAGGCCATCTACATTAAAACAAAGCAAGCCACACTCAACAAAATTACATGTCAAACACATTATATTGCATGTAGACATATGGTTCTGTTGTTAATATTTCGGCCTCTCGCGTGGTATGACGTCATAGAACCGCATCTTGAACTTACGACTTGCGTCTGCTATTCTGCGACCATTATCGTCGCATAGCAATCTTTTATGTGAATATAACAAAATATCATCTTCGATGCTGAATATCTTTGTTTAAATGTCCGAAATAACCACTCAGAAGATGGCTCATATGAGCCGAAAGCTTAGATGAAGGATCAACTTACTCAAAAATATCCAAATATTGTACAATTTTTGTCTTTATTTTCACCCGAAATTAAAGCTAACATACAAACTTTAGAACGGCTCATGATTAGATATAATAGACATTCATTGTCTGTTATATTTAGTAATATATATATATATATATATATATATATATATATATATATATATATATATATATATATTGTTAAATATAACAGACAATGAATGTATATTATATCTAATCACGAATGTCTTTTATGTCTGACTTAAAGTTGGAAATAGCAGTTTCATATGTTCTGTATGTGTGGAAGAAGATACGTCATATTCGCTTCTTTTATAAATACCGCATCCCTTCATTTATACGCATATATATATATATATATATATATATATATATATATATATATATATATATATAAAGAGATATAGTCTTAAGGTGTGCTATATTTATGGAATAAAGTGCTCAATATCAGAGATAGAGCGTGTGTAAATATAAAAGTGAACATAGAAGTCAACACGTAGAGGCGAGTATTTGTTTAAGCAAGAAACAGACTGTCGCCACTGAGTGTTGACTTCAATGTTCAATAATATATATATATATATATATATATATATATATATATATATATATATATATATTGTTAAATATAACAGACCATGAATGTGTATTATGTCTGATTTAAAGTTGGAAATAGCAGTTTTATATGTTCAACATGGAAGATATGTAATTGAACATTGAGGCCAATTCTCAGTGGCGACAGACTGTTTCCTGCTTAAACAAATTATATGAATAACAAAGCAGCTATCAAACTAAGAATGCATAGATAAACACAAACAAACGTAATAATAATAATAATAATAATAATAATAATCAACAAGAAATAATAAAGAAATCAATAATAAATAATTTGTAAAAAAAGTTAACAAACAACAGCATAAAATCCCTACGAATAACTGTCTTCAGATCTACAATTGTTTCTTCTCAGTAGTCTTTGGAATAATTTGAAACATAACCACTACCGCCTACTTAATAACCATTAAGATAATATAATAGACCTTCTATACATAATACACCATCGACCAGAGTATATAAATAGTCGAGCCAAAACACAACACACATGGCCTGAAGATTGTCTTTAAGCAAGAAACAGACTCTCGCTGCTAGCTGTTGACTTTTATATTTACATACACTATATCTCTGATATTGAACACTTTAACCTATTAATATAGCATACCTTAAAACTATATCTTTATTATATATATATATATATATATATATATATATATATATATCTGTGTGTGTGTGTATATATACAACTATAAGATTGGTGTATACGAAATAAATTCCAATAACCAAAAAATACTATTCTTAAAAGAGTGCTCAATACAGAGTAGAGCAAATATAATTATTTATTCAAAAATTATAACATAAATATGTTATAAAATCACTACAAAAATAGCCATTTTTCCCCTAGCGAGGGATGTTTGATTCATTCGAAACTTTTAAAACCCTTTATTCTATAGTCAACACCATCATTTGATAAGACAGCAGAAAATGGCTATTTTTGTAGTGATTTTATAACATATTTATGTTATAATTTCCAAATAAATAATTATATATATATATATATATATATATATATATATATATATATATATATATATATATATTCATGCATATACATGAAGGGATGTGGTATTTATAAAACTGCTATTTCCAACTTTAAATCAGCAAAACACGTGCTCTATTTGGGTCATTAAACCATAAACGCACTCTTTGCTCATTGTTTGCTCCTGACAATTATTCCACGTTAGGTCAGCCGCCGAAGTTTTCACTGTTATCTCTGAATTTGCCTGTCAGGCTTTAGAAAAAAAAAAGGCGAGTATCAAGCTGTGGCTTTAGATATTTCGAAGGCGTTTGACAGGTTTTGGCATGCTGGCCTTCTACACAAGATCAACCTTTATGTTGTCTCTGCTCGGATATTTGACTTAATCCAGTCGTTCTTAACAAATCGAGTAATAAATGGTTTTGTTCAGGATTTCAGTTTAATCCCACAGGTCTCTGTCCTAAGATCTGTGTTGTTTCTTTCCGATGTCATCAGTTCTCAACTAGGTTCTTATGCTGATGACATAACTATTTTCTCCTGTATTATGTTTGTCCGATTGGTCCGACAAAGTAAAACAACCAACTGCTATCGAAAACAGCCTACAATCAGTTGTTAACTGGGACAAGGAATGGCTTGTAATTTTTAACGAAACTTCCTATCCTTTACCTATCATAGAGAACCACTTTTGCCCTCTATCAACATGGATGGTGCTAACCTGTTTTGTGCCTTCTTTGTCTTTCGTTTTCTACTGACATGAAGTGGAGCGAGCATATTAAATTAATTGCTAGGTTTACTGCTAAGAAGGTTGATAGACAATTTTTCTCATCGGAATCCATCTTGTACATTTATAAATCTACCATTCGTCCGTGCATTCAATATGGCTGCCATGTCTGGTCTGGTGCTCCGTCCTTATATCACGAGATTCTCGACAAAATCCAAAGACGAGTCTGTAATGTTATCGATCCTGACCCAGCATCTCAACTTCAGTCACTTCCCCACCGACTTGACTTGGCTTCCCTCTGTCTTTTCTATAAATATTTTCATGGCAATTGTTCTAATGAGGTTGCCACCTTGTTACCCCAGGAACGTGTGAATTTAAGTTTACTACTAGACTGGCTATTAGTTTATCATTCTACTGTTGAAATATCTAAATGAAACCTTAAATTCTATTCTAATAGTTTCTTTTCTCGCACTTCTCATCTGTGGAACTATCTTCCGTTTCCTGCTTTTCTGCCATTTACAATTTTCAAAAATTTAAATGCAACGTCAATCGTCATCCTGAACCTGTTCTTTTAGTATTCTTTCTCCTCACGAAAGTATTTTCATTCTTTTCCACTCCCAGTAATCTCTTGCGTTTTAGTGGCATTATCGAAAGGATGAAATATTTAAAAAAAAAAGAAAGAAAAGCGTATCACCGACATAGATCCACATTGAATTCACTAGATTTTTATTTAATTCTATGTTCTGCTCCGACAATTTCAAACAATTCTACATCAAATGTCATCTGGATAGCTCTTATATCTGAAATGATTTCACGTTTTATAATTATCAAAATAATGGTTTTATTGTTGGTGTTTATCAAAATGGTGCTGATAAAAGTGGCAACGTTTGTAGCTTTATGCAACATAAGTGAAAGCAAGAATTTTTTTTAAAATAAAACTCCGCCTTTGTGGAGTAACAGATAATAATTATTGAGCTTAGTCTTATCGAGAACGTGGTCAAAATTATGAGGCACCGAGGTGTGGGGGGGGACTTACTACAGTGATATTTTTCTAACCATTGTTCCGTGATGCTACCTGTGTTTTGAAAAACATTTTGAAATGGCATCATGATATTTTCCACTGAGCAGTTTTGAAAAAAGACAAAAAACACAACAAAAATCACACATATTTTACATTGATAGAGCCCTTGGTATGGTTTGGACTGTACTTGTGAGAACAATTTTTTTTTGTTTTTAAGGTATGGGCGGCCATTAAGCCTATTGGAATCTTTTCCAATCAATCCAAGAGATCCAACTTTAACTGGAATTGTTGATGTCCTCATGTGCCACATTTTTGAAATTTCGATTTCAACTTCCTTGTATTTTGATAGTTTTTTGAAGATTTTCAAAGATACATTGCATTCTGCAGGAACTGCCATGTCAATAAGAAGGCAAATTTTATCTTAGCGGTCTTTAATCACGATGTCTGGGCGATTAGCTTTGATTGTTTCTGTCTGTGTGTGTTGTAAAGTCCCATAAAACTGTCACAGGTCCTATCTCCGTAACCGGGCCTGTGTAGTTTTCATATCAGTTTCTTGCAATTTCCTTTCCGTAGAAGCTGCAGATTTTCCAGTGCAAATATTGGCCCACACAGTCATGCTAAATTTTATATTCAGTGGATGACAATGTTTCTGGATATTTATCACAGAATCTGCATTTCGGTTTAGCACAATTTTTCAGTAAGTGTGCTTGGTAATTTCTAGTTAGCAAGCATTGGCCTTGTGCAGCATGAATAAAACCTTCGGTTTCAGCTTTTAACCCTGCACTAAGTAACCACTGATGGATACGGGGTTTGTCTACATCAGCTTGTTTGGTATGGGCAGAGTATTGACCGTTTTCACGTGAAGCGGATTATCTTGACATCGTTTCTGTATCTGGTTTGTTGCATTTGCCTTTGCTTTCTTTTTTAAGCATTTTGCAGCTGCAGTCGGTGTATTTGCATTACTTCAACCATTTGAAACTCCATTTTGAACTTATCGGCTTCCTTTATTACTGAATAAAGTTTCTTACTTCTTTCATGTTCTTTGACACACATCATCATCCATTCTTCTGTAGTTTCCAGGTATCTTTGAAGGCCAATTGTTGTAGTTTTGTAAGACAGTTCTAGTTGAACTAATCCTCTGCCTCCTTCGGAGATGGGCATAGACAATCAACATCAGCTTTTGGATGATGTATGCGGTGGCAAGTGAGAAGCTTTCTCGCTTTGGCGTCCATTCGTTTAATGTCAGCTATACTCCAGTTAAGGATGTTAAAGCTGTATTGCACCACAGGGACAGCCAAGTTGTTTATGCCTGATATTCTATTGTTGAATTCGCATCAGCATTCAGTACCAGACGCACATGCCTGCAGTACTCCTTTCTTACCTTCTCCTTCGTTTGAGTATGCTGTATGACATCTCATTCGCTAATTCCTAGGTACCTTTGTTACAAAATCTAAATCTATTGTGTGTGTTTCTGTAATTCTCCCTTTCTTGAATGCTATTTTTGCACATTTACCTAATCCGAAATCCATATCTATGTCGTCACTGAAACATTTTGTAGTATTAAGGAAACTCTTCAACTCATTGTCGTCTTTGGCAAAGAGTTTGAGATCATTTATGTAGAGTAGGTGATTGAATACTTTCTGGTTTAGTTTGTATCCATAGCAATTTTTGAGTAAGGGTGGATAAGGACAGAACAGAACAGAAGGGATGAGAGAAACTGTCCTTGAAAGATTTCTCGTCAGGTAGTTGGAGGTAATAGTGCCTGTGGTGGGATTTAGGTATTATGTGGTTTTCCACATTCCCGTGTTGTGTTTAAGGAAATTTATTATCACGGAGGAAACTTTGTTTATTTCTAGAGTCTTAAGGATATGGCACACTATCATAGGCTTTACGGTAATCTATCCATGCCGTTCTAAGATTTTTATATCTTTCCATGATCATTTTGTTTATCGGTAGTTGATCTTTGCAGCCATATGAACCTCTCCTGTATCTCTTTTGTTCCAGGGGAAGAATGTCGTTTGCTTCGAGAAAAGAGTAAGTACGGTTCGTCAGGACAGACGTAATCAATTTATAAGTGGTGGACAGACATGTTATTGGCCTATAATTTTTGGATCATCTGTTTCACTCGTTTTTGGCATGAAATATATAATCCATCCTGGGGCTTCATTGGGATTATTAATAAGCATTGATAGAGTTTGTGCAAGGATTTTATGGATTGATGAGAGATGATACAGCCAGAAATCGATCACCGATCATAGAGCCAGAAAACGGGCACCTTGTCATTTCCTCCGGATTTCCATTTCTGGGATTTCTTTAGAGCTTGCCTAACATTAGTCGTGGTTATATTTTCCCACTCTTGTAGATGTTTATCCAACATTCCTTCTTCTTCACGTTGGATCCATTCTGCATTGGGGATATATTCCTTTCGGTTGCTCCAAATATTCTTCCAAAATTTCTGAACTTTTTCAATAAATGGTGGCTTTTTAACATGTTTAACTGCTTTTCCAATTTCCCTGTAAAATTTCTTAAGATTCGTTTGGAATATTTTATTTTGGCGATAGAACATACAACGTTTTTCGTATCGTCTTGTTCTCTGTGCTGTAAACTGCAGTTTCTGTTTTAGCGTTTCCTTGATTGATGGAATTTCATTTAGTGATTTAATTTTATAATTCCACTTGATCTTCCTGCATTTGCGTGTTGAGACATTTGGGTTTTTGTGAGTTCATCAAGTATCAAAATCTCACATCTGATTTCTTTTAATTCACGCATCAGTTTTGCCTTCCAAACTGGTGTTCTATGATCTTTTCATTGTCTTCACCCCAAGCTTCCCAGTAGCTGCTAAAACATTTGTGTATATGATATTGTTAACTTCTGTGATGTTTCCCAGTGGTTTGTCCGTCATTAGTTTTTCTAATGCAGCGTTGTATATTTGCACAATGTGCTTATTACACTTTGTCGTGTGAATTTTTGGCAGCTGGTCTCTTCCTAATATTTGTGTGACAGTTACTCTGCTGAGTCCTTGGACGATGTGGTTTTTCGCTTCGATGATTTCACCTCTGGTTTTCAAAGAATTCTACCCTAACGTAGTTGGACACATCTTCAGTGTCATAGTCTGAATAATTGCAGATTATCTCACAGATTCTTCGGTTTTATTTCCTGGGAGATTATTATTTCGTATCTCATTTATTTTAGTTTTCGACTCATCCTTTGTCATATTATTTATTTCTACTCTCTTCTCTTTATTGTTTGAGTGATGGGTTATTGTATTCTGTCTTATATTTAGTTTTATCTTATCTACTTCTGCATTGGAGAGTTTTTTGTTTCGCACGATGTCCCTACGAATATTGGCAAGCGTGTTAGAGTTGAGATGAGGTCTTATTTCATTTCCTACCATAGTTCTCCATATTTGATATGTCTAATCCGTGGTGTTCCTTTATGGGTTTTCGATTGCAGTGTTTTTCACGTCATGACTTGTTGATACTCTTCATGACACCATTTCGTTCGATTTCTTTTTATTAGTTGATTTGTCATTGAGTCACTTGGTCCAAGTTTGAAAACAGTCCTGGTTTGATGACCAAGTATGTCTTCGTTGTTGGAAAAGTTTGTTCCAGTGACAGCAGCCCCTGTTGACACGGGTGATGGCCGATCCGGTATGAATATTTGTTCATAATCATTGAGATTTGCAATTTATTGCGTTTTATCCTTGACCACCAAGGGGTATTTTGTTCAAGTTACCAACTCTAGGGCGACTGCCGACCAAGACTAAAAAGCTTGTCCTCCTCATGAATGGGGGGTTATAGTCAGATTAGGGGGGGATTATTATGATTTATTATTATTATTATTATTATTTATTCAATTGTTGCTTCTGTTATATAATTTATTATTGATTTTTCAGCCCCAGACTAATTCCTCTCTGTGGTACGTGTTATGGTCCAATATCCTCGCACCACAGTTATGGTCCAAGGTTAGAACCAAGGAAGAACAACATAAACACAAGAGTAGAATAACAAAGATATATTAGAACAGAAATATAGTACAAGAAGTTGAAGGTGTTAGTAATGACTGTCCGTCTGGTTTAGAGTGAACTAATATTGTCTTGACTCGTTACACTATTCATTCATTATACCTCTTGAGAGGCACAGTATTTATAGTGTCAGGAAGAGTCCATTATCGTTATAGGTAAGTTCCCATAACAAAACCCCTTCCAAAGCTTTTGCGTCTCAGGGGTCTTTAGTATTTTTTTTCTCTTTGGATTTATTATCAAAGGCTCTGTGACTTTACTTTTACTGGTCGATTTTCGTGGTTCAGACATTGTTTGCGGCCTTTGAATATCAAATGTGTTGAATATTGTATCCATCACTTCTTCTTTCAGAGGTGGACCGTTAGAATCATCTAACAGCCTCATTCTTATTTGATTTACATGTCTCTTATGTGAGAATTTCGGGCCCAGTACTATGTAAACCATGTTACCGATTCTTTTTTCAATTGTACCTTGCTCCCAGTAGGACGTATTGTTTTTATACATCTTTAAAAAAAATTCTCTCCTGGGTGAAATTTTCTTTTTGGTACGCACGACCTTGGTATTTGCTTTGTTTGTTTTGGTAGCAATTTGTCGAATACTGATCTGATTTTTCGGGCCAACATCACTTCCGCGGGTGATAATGCCGATGGCGTAGCACTGTTTGATATAATTCGATATACTTGTAAAAATTGTTGCAGCGCCTTTTCTGTTGGCACGTCATATGCTTTCCTTAACGCTCTTTTAAGTGTGTCTACAAATCTACCGTAAATATATCCATGAAATCTTGTAAGTGCAAAAATAATTCCCAGCGCTTCTTTTTCGATTTGTGAGTAATTTTTCTCTGCTGGTAGTAAAGTTCTTGAAGCATGCGCGATGGGTTTTAGTGCCCCATCCGGCATTTTATGCAGTATACATCCCCCGACTCCATAGGCACTCGCGTCACTTGCGACTATTATATTTTAATTTTGGGTCATAGTGCGCTAAGAGAGTCGCAGTATTTATAGTGTCAGGAAGAGTCCATTATCGTTATAGGTAAGTTCCCATAACAGTACGTAGACCTTGTTGACCCGGGTGACAGCCGATCCGGCATGTGTATTTGTTTGTGAGCAATGAGGTTTGTAATTTTGGGGGTTTTGTCCTTGACCGTGAAGGGGTAATTTTGTTCAAGAAACAATCTCTAGGACGACTGTCGACCAAGACTAAAGAGCTCGTCCTGTCCATGAGATGGGTGGAGGGGCATATATTCTGATGTCATTGTTCAAAAGTTCTTCTTCTTCTTCTTCTTCTACTACTACTACTACTACTACTACTACTTCTTCTTCTTCTTCTTCTTCTTCTTCTTCTTCTTCTTCTTCTTCGGGTGTCTGTTGTATGCACATTTTCTTCCGGGTCCTAAGGTCGGAAATGGCTTCATGACATTTTTCACTGATAATTTTTTTTATAAACCCCCCCCCAAAAAACAAAAACAAAAAACAACGATCACACACATTTTAAATAGATAAAGCTCTTTGTAATATGTGAGCTGGATTTGTGAGTACATTTTTTGAATTTCTTTAAGGCATGGGTTTCCAGGAATCCTTTCAATGAGTCTACCGGAAACTTTTCCAATCAATTCCAGTGCTCCAACTAGAAATTAAATTAATAATGTCCTCACGTGCCATATATTTTAGATTTCCTTTTCAAGATCCTTATATTTTGATAGTTTTTTGAGGGATTAAATATACATCTTCAGATACAACCATTGTCAATAAGAAAAGCACATTCTATTCTTATAGTCTGAACGATTAACTTTGAATGTTCTGGCTTTGTGTCATAAAATTGTTACAGGTCCTCTCTCTGCAACGGGGCTTCTCTCTGCAACAGGGCCTCTCTCTGCAACGGGGCCTCTCTCTGCAACAGGGCCTGAGTGATGTTCATACCAATTTCTTGCAGTTTCCTTCCCTTAACATTTTCAGATTTTTTTTATTGCAGATATTGGTCCACAATATCATGCCGAGTTTTATATTCAGTGGATGCTAACACTGTGTAACCTGATACAAGATATTTTGGGATATTTATCACAGAATCTGCATTTCTGGTTAACACAATTTCTCAGTATGTATGCTTGGTAATTTCGAATTAGCAAGCATTGGTCTTAAGAAGCAAGAATAAAACCATCGATGTCAGCTTTTCACCCTGCACAACGTAAACACTGATAGCTACGGGTTTGTTTACATCAACTTGTTTTGATGCGGACAGAGTATTGACCATTATTATTATTATTATTATTAGTTACCATTATATGAAAAGTTCGTAGCTGGTATGGCTGTGGACCGAGTGTCAGCAAGTCTTCGTAATATTCTTGGCTATTTTCCTGTCTCTATGCAATATACTGGGAATGTTCCTGATACCTCAGTAGTTATAGGTTTCCATTCTCAATAGAGGTACTGTATGACATCTCACAAATGGTATATTTATTTATTTATCAACCGATTTTAGATTAACATTTTCTGCGCCGTTTCCTGATTATTTTCTTATTATAAGTTTTAGCAATTATTTTCTTCTGTTGGAACCATTTCTAGTGTTCCAGTGGTTATAGGCACTGCTCTCATCTTCATAGTGATTAATAATTAGTGAATAAAAACTATGCAATGCTAGTGATGCTCAAATGATGAAATTTCAACGTTCAGTTAAAAGACAGTGAAATAATTAAGTTTCGTTTTCATGTTCAATTAAGAATTTAAAGAATAGCAAATAAAAGAGGCTGAACCAAGAATGTTTTAGAAAACAAGGCTCACCGACCAGTAGAGACCTGGAGGTCTGGCTGGAAAGTACCGGTTATTTAATATTAGGTTGGTGCAAAAATAATGTCGTTTTCTCACATAGTAACATATGCGAGAAAACGACATTATTTTTGCACCAACCTAATAGTTCATAATGTTTAGGTGAACTGTATTTTTGTTCTACTTATTCTAGTTTTTGCTACTAGTGCTCCAAGTCACATAACCCTGGTTACGAAGATGCATCAAGACCACTTGACCGGTTCTCGATATATTCAAAATATCTAGATACGTTCTGAACATTCTTTGGACATGAGAAGTCTTCTTACTAATATGTTCTGGGTCTTTCATGAATTGAACAAGAGAAAATTAAATTTCTCAGAAATTTTACGAAATCTAATGTCATAATTTTTCTTTGGTTTGGGGATATGTTCAGTGATTCATGGCTTCGCAGCATTCACGTCATTTTTATCGATAACAGTGTATTTTCCTCTTCTTCTTCTTCTTCTTCTTCTTCTTATTATTATTATTATTATTATTATTATTATTATTATTATTATTATTAGCAATAACAGTCTAGAGAAATGACGACATACGACAATGATAATTAAATATTTAACAAACATAGAAGCGTTAAAATAAAAAGAACTAAATTGGAATTAAAATGTTGATTTTTAAGTGTTGGGGTATTTTTTTCATTGTTACCTTATTTGGATATCAAATTAACACACACCGCATTTCCCACTCACTCTTGTCTTTTCTTTGCATGTGCAGAGCATTTTTGATGAATAAAAAAAAAACACCCTTTCCACCCGCCTCACTTATGTTTAGTGGCTGATAAATATGTCTAGCTTTCTACCAATCCATAAGCATTACCATCGACCAGTAGACAACTTTTCGTGTTTGAATTTGGTTAATATATTCCACCTTTTCTCTTTTGTTATTCGATTTCTTTGTTGCTTTTTTCTTTCTTTTTTTCTTTCCTTATTTATTTACTTATTTTTCTTTCTTTCTTTTTCTTACTTGGTTTATTTTTTCTTTCTCTTTTCTTTCTTTCTTTCTTTCTTTCTTTCTTTCTTCTCCTTTCTTTTCCTTTCATTCTTTCTTTCTTTTTCCTTTAATCAATTATTTCTTTATTCTTCTTTCTTTTCTTTCTTTCATTCTATCTTTCTTTAGTTCTTTATTTCTTTCTTCTTTCTTTTACTTTCTTTATTCTTCTTTATTTCTTTATTTATTTACTTATTTTTCTTTCTTTTCTTTCTTTCTTTTTCTTTATTCAATTATTTTTTCTTCTTCTTTCTTTCTTTCTTTTCTTTCTTTCATTCTATCTTTCTTTAGTTCTTTATTTATTTCTTCTTTCTTTTTTTATTTCTTTATTTCTTTCTTTCTTTTTTATTTAATTCTTTCTTTCTTTTTTCTTTCTTTTTCTTTCTTTCTTTATTCTTATTTATTTCTTTTTCTTTAATTCTTTCTTTCTTTTATGAAGTTCATTTTCCTTCGATGCAGTTTTTTCCACTTTTGCTGCTGTTGCAGTTTCCTTCTTTTTATTTGTCATTCCCAGCCAATCGTTCATTTTTTAAATCAACTTTTTCTCTGTATTTTTTGCCCTTTTCCTTCATCATTCATTTTTGTTTTTTATCTTCTGTTTTTTTTACTTTTTCTGTTTCCTTTATAATCATTTTTTTTTACTCTCTCTCTTTATTTTCTTTTCCTCTCTCTCTCTTTATTTTCTCTTCCTCTCTCTGTTTCTCTCCTCTCTTTATTAACACTTTTTTTTTACACTTGTTCTTTAATAAAAAGTACATATTTACAAATTTAATATAATGAAACTTGTTTCTTTTTAGAATTGTATCCGGTTATTTACATGTTTACAACAGACAACACACTGGGGAAGATTGGCAAATTTTTTTTATATTTTCTTAGAAAGGGTTTAACATTTCAATAAAATTCCAATCATTGTATATATAAATATTAAAAAAAAAAAACAAAAAAAAAAAAACACTGATGAAACTAACGAACAACTTGCCAAAACCTAAAGCTCCTTTCCAGATAAAGTCTCGAACAAAAATAGAAATACTGAAAAAAAAATAAATCTGCCTACTCAGTAATGTAAAGTGCTCGAGGTCTACATTGCCTAGACAGAGCAAAAAAATAACAAACCCTTATCTGCGTTAAATCCTATGTAAGGATGGACGTAGTCGTAACCAGTGTATCACGCTCATACGATCTTCATATATTTATACAAAAAAATTAAGATAAAGCATCTCTGTAAAAAGAGAATATGAATAAAGACTAAAGAAAAACATCTTAGACGACGCTATATATATATATATATATATATATATATATACAGGGTGTTCATAAAGTTCGTGTGCACTTTAAAAACATTTATAACTTTATTTGTATTTGCGATAGAAATAATCTGTGAAAAATGTTATAATACAGTGTTTCAACAAGATGGAGCTCCTTGTCACTTTGGTCTGCGTGTTAGAGAGTTTCTAAATCAAGAATTTCCTAACAGATGGATCGGAAGGGGTGAACCATTTTATTGACCATCACGTTCGCCAGATTTGACTCCATTAGATTTTTTATGGGGACATGTGAAAACAATTGTGTATGCAACCAAACCTAGTTTATTAGAAGATTTGAAAGCTAAAATAACTAATGTGGTTTCAGGCATTACTGTAAATCAGTTGGCAAATGTTTTCCGTGAACTGCAAAATCGTATTAACCTTTGTATTGCTAATGATCGAGGACATGTGGAAACTTAAATAAAATTTCAATAAAACCTTAAAAAATGTAGATTTACTTCTTTCTAATCCTTTTTACAAATTATTTCTATCGCAAATACAAATAAAATTATAATTTTTTAAAGTGCACATGAACTTTATGGACACCCTGTATAATGTTTTGGATTAGCAAAAATATATTTATTATAAGTACCTTCAAAGATTCGCTACAAAATGAATAAAAAGAATTTTATCGTCAAAAATCTTTATATCATTATTAAGAGAAAAGATCATATGATTTTTTATGTAAAAAATATTTTATTAATACGTTTTAGAGCCTACCAAATTTTGGTTAAAATCTTGTTTTTCTGGCGTCAATCTGGGACCATAAATCAATGTGGGATATTTTGGCACCTTTTTGCGATGAAAAAGACACTGAATTTGAAAATCTTGTCGCATTTTAATGTAACTTTCAGGACTTATTGAATCAAATTATTTTTTAAATGTTTCTTTTTTAGAAAATTTATGCAAAAATATTTTTTTTACTTACGTTGTCCTCCACTAGCTTAGTTTTATGAAATTTCGAGTATTTCTTTTTTGTAGGGTATAACGTCTATATTAATTATAAGGACAAGTCCTTGAAGAAATTAAATCATCAAATATTGTTGATTAAACAGGACGCCCAGTTATAGAAAATCAGTTCTGAATCGTAAAATAAAAATGCAATAAAACTAAGTGATTATTTAATTAGAAAAGCTTTTAATTTCTTTATGAATAAATATATTATGAAGGCCATGAATAATGAATTTTTACAGGATGTGTTTCCATTTAAAAAATGTATTTAGAATAATTTATAAACTTTTAAATCTTTGAAATGTCTTATATTATTTTTTTTCGGTCAGGTGATATTGTTAGTAGAAAAAAACTGCATTTATTAATCATTAATACAAAAGATTATTACAATTCAGTTATTCACAGTATTTTTAAATGATTTTGATTTTTTTTTTTCGTATGTGTATAAACATACCAAGTTTTAAGACATTTTTTTATGTTTATACGTTCTTTTTATAGATACAAATACTTAAGTAAATGGTCTGTTTATAATAAACAGTATCAAACAACATTTACCGGCTTGAATGTCCAAGAAATATGCGTCCTCTGTGGCTTAATCGGTAAAGCATGTCAGTCTATATGACGTTTCCGCATTACAGGTTCGATTCTTGTCGGAGGATGCAAATTTTCTATGAAAATTTCTCGGACATTCAGGCCGGTAAATGTCGTTAATACTGTTTATTATAAGCAGAGCATTTACTTAAACATTTGTATCTATAAAAAGAACGTATGAACATAAAAAAATGTCTTAAAATAATTGTCGGACTTTGTCCATTTCATATAAAGTTTTGTAAATACGGTCATTCTTACACGACATTATCAGAAAATAAGAGTGGTAACTATAATAAATATAAAATCCATTGGCAATTTTTTAACATTTTCTCAAAAAAAACTTCTTCGTAAGTAAAACTATCAAACCAAACTTCCTAAAATTCAATAAAAATATTAGAATGCTTAAGATATTATAAATTCTAAAGTTTACTGGTATATTAAGAAAAATGACATAAAACGGCGTTTACGTTGTATTTGACATTTAATTTTATTAAAATTATTTCTCCTTTACATAAATTAACCAAACATCAGGCTGTGGATATCATTATTATCATAAGTAATAGATAAAAAGTAAGTAATATATATTTCAAGTAAGTAATATATATTTCAATTCAGATTACTTAAAATTTAAATAAGTTAATTTTTCTGAAATAACGTTTCAGAAAAGAATATTTTATTTTTGAAAGATTTTTTAATAAAGAGAATTATGTTGTGTTGACAGATTTGTCAATATGGACGATTTTATTGATTTTGCTGATAAAAAAATCAATTTAAATTCTATTTCTATCAAGTTAATTCTGTATTTTGCTTATTGGAAATACTATCTTTCATCTATTAACTTGGAATTAAAACCAAAATAAAAGCCTCAAGAAAGATTTTTCATTTTTAAAATGCATTTTAAGTCATATGCATCTTTTTTTTTTTAGATAGCTAATTATATATATTATAAGAGGTAGGCCCGAAAAATTCTCGGCTTTATCAAGAATTGAATTAAAAAGAGATTCTTATGTTTAGTCATTTAGTCAGATTTGCGGAAATTGGTTGGAGCCAAGACGTTTTCAGTACCCACTCGCATTTTCAAAAATTATGTTATTATTTTTTTTCCCTAAATTCACTAAATTTATCCTAATTTCTATTTGTTCATAAAAATCACACCCTTTTCATGCTTATTTTAAATAAACCCTAGAATGAATTCTCACTTTCTCTCTCTTTTCCTTCTATCTATCTATCTATCTGTATGTATGTATGTATAGCTGGCCTCTCGTATTCGAGGATACTCGTCTACTAGGGGGGCTAGCCAATCCCTATTGCAGACGCTTGCTCAGGCGTATTTGTGACCTTAGTTACAATTTCTGGGAAAGACCGTGTTATCTAGCGTGATCAAAAATTTGAACAAGGCCAGAACATTCAAGCCATCTGCCACGATGACTTGTGACTTTGTGCTAGCACAGTTATCGTTAGCACCCAAGGGTTCCGTCTAGCCAGTTTCACTCACAAGGCTTGGGTCACCCTGTAGTATGGTTTTCAGACACTTTCCAAAGGTACCGCATGCTGGGATCGACCTCTCCAGTCCAATAACATTGGTAACAAATCGACCATTGTGAGATTCTCATGTTCAGAATGTGAACGTTCTAACCACTAGGCTACGTGCTCATTATATTATATATAAAATCTATTAAATAAATATTAATTTAAGTTTTGACATGAATCCTTTGTTCCTGTTCAGTAATTTTTGTTGAAAAGAAAACAAATTTGAAAACTGAAATGCGTTTCATGTCGTAGGAAGAGAATAGTAGGGCTGTCTATCTATCTATCTATCTATCTATCTATCTATATATATATATATATATATATATATATATATATATATATATGTGTGTGTGTGTGTGTGTGTGTGTTTGTTCACATCTATCTATCTATATTTGTTCACATCTATCTATCTATGTTTATTCACATCTATCTATCTATCTATCTATCTATCTATCTATCTATCTATGACAGGTTATCTCGTAGTAGGAAGAGAAGAGTACGTCAAGAGACAGGGCGTTCGTTGAAAAAGCGGTTTCTGTAATAGGGTAAATGCATCCAAGAAAATATTTAATGAGAAAGCACGGATGAAAGTATGAATGAAACGAAGTGATATTTTGCTAAAAGTTCGCTTTGTGACGAAACAGAAAAAGAAAGCTTTTTATTAAATTGAAAATATCAGTTACTTCTCTCTAATTTCATGGAGTAATTATTTCAAATTCATATTGTTGTAATTGTGTTATTAATGACCTAATTAATTAATAAGCCATCGAAAAGTTTTAATTCTTTTGTAATGGGCCTATTTGAAAAGGTTTCATACTTTTTTTAATGTGCCTATTTGAAAACCATGCGATGTGATCAGTGGTGCTCTCTCATTTCAAAAACATTTTATTCTTTAGATCCCTCGAGTCCTCGATCTTTGTGAGTTTCTGAAAGCATTTTATTTTAATCGTTACAGCCACTGCCTTTGACATGTAAATCACAAATGGGGTGGTATTACATTTTTCTGCATAAATGTTGACCAGATAAGGAAATCATGTATAACTGATCGTGTATAGAAGAAAAAGGTAGTCAGTAAACCCTTTGGAATGAAGTAAAAACAACTACAGAGAAGAACACTGGATAATCAAATGTCTGAAATAATCAGCGAGGGTACTAGGCAATGATGGCCTGCTTATTAGACCTAACTTAGAAATAAATACAATATAGGAGCTGCTAAGAAAGAAAGAGAAATAAGAAGACCTCAATAGCAGCAATCGAAAGAGAGGTCTCGGTAAAAGCAGTTAAGCGTCTAAAAGCTTCAGCATCAGTAGAGCCTCAGCACCACGCAGATTAAGTTTAATTCTCTATTCTACACTCAGGATTGTCCCACCGGACAATAGCCTACTGAATAAAATCGTTGGTTCGTGTTATGGGGTTCACCCCTTTTTCGTATAAGTGGACTCTACCAAGTGTACCTGGACTGCTGCCGTTAAATACCCAGAGTTACAGTCAGTGAGGGTAGTCGGATAGTGAGAGAATATACGAACGGAGATTGTGTGAGGTAACCTCTTGTAGAAGTCAGTTACAAGCACGTAGACTCTAAGGAAGTCCTACTTCGAGACTGTATATATCTATCTGTATTTGCTACTAACCACGTTCCTGGACTTACTAACGGTATTACTCTTTGTATGATTGTGTAAATACATTTTATTTCTTATATTTAATTATTGCGTTTGTCATTCCCTGGAGACCGAATTCATCTCGGAATCCACAACAGTTCGTGAATTTGGTGACATAGTAAGTGTGAGTTCAATTCCTGAGCTGGGCAGTGCAGATAGATTATTGAACTGAACTAAATATGAACTAAACGAGATATCCCGAGACATGGTCAGCGGAACGAGAACAATATATCTGTAGATTGAATAAAGGGCTTCGTTCGAAATTCCGTGAAGGACACAACAGTTAAGACGTTGTGATAACAACAACAAAGACGAGGAAAATAGTCTGCATGTAAATAGTGTGAATCCTGATAGCTCCTCATCCAGAGAAATTCAGATAAATTAACAAAAAAAAGTAACTACTAGAAAAAAGTAGTCTGTGCAAATCGATTTGATGTTCAGCCTTTATTCTCTATTTCGGTTTATCAATTAAACGAGATTAGATGAAACGAGACTATGCGGCAACGTGACGATGCCAGATCCAAAAGAAGTCATTATCACGTAGTTTGTTTTTTTTCGTTTCTTTTTTTTGTGTTTTTTGTCTTTGTGATTTGTAGCTAATAGTGAAATATTTCCGGTATACGGGAATCATTTAACCTCTCAGTAGTTCTTTCATGTTCGTCTCTCTCTTTCCTAAATAAATACACTCTATCAAAGGCAATCTGAATTCTCAACCCCATCTTCTTTTTTCCATGTTTTCTATCTCTTACACTAATACCAGGTTCCTTTCTTCTCTCTCATTATTTGTATTCTACATTAATATTTATATACATGCATACATACATACACATCTATACAGATACTCCATCTGTGTCTTTTCTTATTCTTTCTTCCAAATACACAACCATATTCCAACACATGGGAAAATGCGTTGCAAATATATTAATGTATATAATGATATGCAAACATCTACAGACACGCATGCATATGTATTCATTTACTGATCAGCGCAAAAGCCTCTGTCTCTCTTTCTGTTTTCCAGTTTTCTTTCTTTTTTTCTTTTCTTCTTTTTTTTAATCTTTCTTTATTCCTCATCTTTTCTCTATACTTTCTTTCTTTCAGTACTTCCTCTTTTACCTTGTTCCGTGCAGCATTTATATACACACGTGTGTGCATCAACACTAGGTCTTTGAACATGCCATCTCCACCTCTTCCCGTTTGAATCCCGGAAGAAATGTTTTCGCCATTCTTTGAAATTGTTATTTCTCCCCACCCACTACTTTTTCAATAACATTCAATCCTTTCTAAAAGTTAATACTTTTTTTTTCTTTTATTTTTGTTGTACTCTTTTGCGCGCACGTAACGCACACGCGATGTTTTTTTTCCTATAAACATTTCTTTCTTTCAGATATTTTTGTCTTTTTCTAAATTATTTTCTTCTTTTTTTTATCTTTTTTTCTTTCTGTTCTTTTCCTCTTTCTTCCTTATCTTCCTGCTATTTTCGTTTTTGCTTTTTACAAACAATTTTCATTCTCTTTATTTACCTTTCTCTTTCACTTTCTTTTTCGTTTTCTTTCCTGCGATTTTCCTTTGCCAACAAACATGTCTCTTTCACCCTCCATTTTCCCAACATTTTTACCCTCTACCAACAACAGAAAATGTGGCCGATTGATAAATGGACGTTAGAAGGAGTTGCTTCATCTCCCTGAAAGTTCGTTGGGGTCTCCTCTTTGGTTGGCCAGTCCGCTTTCTCTTGTCCCTTCTTCAGCCGATCACACAGTCCCAACACATTTCCACCCTCCACCACTAATCACCGTCCTCACAATATTTTCTTATCCATAATGCCCAAACTGCAACCCCCACCTCACCACCCCGACTCTAGCCCTTGCACTCTGTTCGGCTGGCGGCGTTCATCCGTCCGTCCGTTGAGATATCGTTTTGTGGTCGCTTTTGTTGGATCAAAGAGAATCACCCGAGACGGACGCAGACGTTTCAGCAACCGACCAATCAGCGAGCAGAAACTTATCGCCATTTTTCCTTTTTTTTTTTCTTTAACTGCCTTGTCTGTGTCTGACGCTCAGCGATCCAATCACATAAGCTATTGAATGACAATGACCGCCTTTCCTTTCACGTCAATTGCTTCGGCAGTCGACGATCATTCCGGCTGCAAGAGGGACGGTCATTGACGATAGTGCCTATCCTCCGTCCTTGAGATTGCGTAAATCCTCATGGGTGTGCAGGCGCTGAAAGCATTTTCTATTGCAACTGTAACGAGAAGAAAAAAAGGAGGAGTCAAGAGAAGTAGTGACAAGAATGAGGATACCTTTGTTGATTGTTATTGGGGGGTGGGGAGATATCATTATCGCCGTTGTCGAGGTTGATAGTTTTGTATTGATAATATTAAAGTTTTGTATTGATAATGTTAGAGTTTTGTATTGATAATGTTAAAGTTACAGATATCCTGAGTATGGAAAGGCCATATCGATAGAGTTGGGAGTGCAATTATTGAGATTTAAGATGAAAGTGAGGTTGGCAGTCAAGAAAAGCAAGATCGTTGTCTGCGATTCCAGCAAAAATCATTGTAGCCAGTGACGGCGTCAGTAGCAATAGTGGTTAGAGTAATTTCAATCAGATATTGATGAGTGACTATTACATAGTTCTTTGAAAATGAACCTTTTCATAATGTACTATGGACTCTTTTTAAAACTATTTACATCAAAATACTTTTCTTTTCCGTTTTTGGATGAAATAACCAGGGATTACATAACAGATCAGAACTCTTTTCTTTGTCTCCAATGACGTTTTGCTGTTTTATTAGTAGTTGGCTAAGTTTTTGGAAGGAATCTTATTATCATTAATATTGTATATGAAAATTGTTTCTATTTTACAAAAGTCTAATTCCTGTACATATTGAAAGACTATCTCTAACTCACTATAACTTATGATATTGCGCCACTTATGGTGGCGTAATGGATAGCGGCTCGGATTGAGGACTCGGGGAGACGAGTTCGAATTTCAGTCGAACCCATTACATTCACTTACGTGCTAATACTCTTGGGAAAGGTATGAGTCCTCTTCTTCTCTCCCCAGCAATGGGTAAATAACAGGACAGATCGAGTACTTGTGATGGCAACTGGTCTACTGCAGAAAGAAGTGTCAACTTACTGTGGGGAAAAAATCTATCTCGTCAGTCATGTATCGAAAGATACATGATCGCATAAGCGTGTATCACGCATGGCACATAACTGACTGATATCAAGGTTATTTTTATTAGGCAGAATTTTCTTTTAAAGCTTATTTCATGTATACATCGAAAGACTGTCTCTGAACTCGTTGTTGTTATTATTATTATTATTATTGCGACAGTGATGATAGGTGTATATCAAAATTATTCATAATGCCACTATATTATTATTATTATTATTATTATATCATTTCATTATTACTACTATTCTGCTCTATGTTTTGTTTCAAATGTTATAATGGTAGATACAGTTTTTTTTAATCATTTCACCCCAGTCAGTTAGACATTTATGTGCCATACGTGATACATGATTAGGCGATCATGTATCTTTCGATACATGACTATCGATATATGACTGACGAGGCAGATTTTTTCCCGCTGTAGGTTGCCATTTCTTTCTGCGAAGGACCAGCTGCCATCCAAGGCTGTCCTGCTATTTACCCATAGCTGAGGAGAGAAGACGTATTACGTATTAGGACGTAAGTAAATCAACTGGAATTCAAACCCAGCTCTCCGATTCCTCAATCCGAGCCGCTATCCCTTACTCCACCGTGCCTCCTCATTTCACCCCAAGTAAGGCACTAATACCCAAGGGGGGGGGGTTACTGAATGGGACAGAATATGAGAAGAAAAATATTGTTAATGGAAGAAACCAATAAAAGGATTAAGATGACAGAATTCATTAATTATTTTTTCTTGTAACCAAGATTTGGAGTATTTTGGGAACTGCTGAAATTGATTACTCATTTTATGGCGTTTCGACGCTTTTCTTTCTTCATACCAACGATATTTCTTGACACGTGTTGAAAGACAGCATTTCGATTGATGATATTTGCTTTAGACTAGCACAGAACCATGCAGCGAAAGGAAGAATATGTTGCGCCAATCCTACAACTTGATAACAGAACGTTTGCTGTGAAAGTCAGTATTTAAATCCCATTTCCTACTCTTCTCAAACATCAGCCACTAATTAAAGTGGGAATATTACTACTATTTCAGCCACCTGGCAAGGTCAAGTAAGATCAGCATTTTTTTTTTCCAAATCAGTCAAGCCATTTGAGCATCGGATATAGAAAAAAACTGTATCAAGTGCCTGGATCCAATATACTAGACATGGGGTGGGCAACATTTTGAGAGTGCGTGCCAAAACCAGCCAAATCTCTGACACAAAATCCTTCCACGACAACACCCCCACCCCAATATTCTGGGAACATATTTGATATCTCTTAAGTATGTGAAGAAATTTTTTACATGATAAAAAATTACCCCAGAGCAATAAAAACACGGTATTGTAAGAAATTATGTAAATTATGTAAAAGTTGCCGAATTAAAAAAATGATGACAGGTTTTTACGGAAAAGTTTTTGTGATATTTTCTATCAGCCTGTAAATGTAACTTCTACACATATTCACATAATTGAAAGACACTATTAACTATTATTAGCATCAGCACAAAAGGTTAACAGTGTCATTTTTTTTCGATTAATCAATCATCATTTGTTTCCCAATTATACATTATAATGACTAAAACACAGTAAAAAGTTATTAAAAATAATATTTTGCTGATTTTAAATCCTTTATAAATGATGTATAAAAATACATGTTTATTTACATTCAAAACTACATTTAAACAAACCCTGAACCTTTGCCACATTCAAAGGAAAACGTCAGATAAAAATAGAGACAAAAAATTTGTTAACTCTTTTTTTATATATTTTCAGTGGGTCTTCTGCTGCTGCATCATTAATGGTAGAGCTTTTATATCGGATCTATGTTTAATAACCTTGAGAGATATGCATGCACCTCTAGTTTCATCTGTCAGGCTACTCCTGTCATGAAATATACTTAAGCAGAAATGTAATTAACAAACTTGGTAACTGTTTACATCATTTCCTAAAGTTCCTTTACGGCAGCTTTTGCACTCAAGGCCTCCTCATGTATGATGCAAAGAAAACCTATCAGTGGATGAAGCAACATCTTTTGCAAGCATATTTACACATCCTGCTTTCTCACTAGTTATACTGGGGGCGCCATCTGTTGTGGTAGATACGACTTTTGAAATGTGAATTTGTCGAGTAGATAATTCGTTCACAACTGCTTTATATATTTCAGCCCCGGTAGTACGTCCAGGTAGTGTTACAAAGGGGAAATCATCTCTTTATATATTTCATCACCCTTACAAAATCGAGAAATTGTACGCGGCACTATACGACTTACGAGGGACATTTTCACATAATGTAAATGAAAATAAATCTTTAGTCATTTCTCTAAACCAGTGTCTAATTTGTTTCTTTACACCAACCAAATTCCACCTCGGATCACATATATGTGTGTGTAGATAAATATATATCCAAACTAACCTATACATCAGCCTAACGAAGGAGTACTGGAAATTCTCCGCCTTTTGGTTATTTAGTAAGATTATTTTGGTAAGTTTCCCGCGTTTATGTAAACTTCCTCTAGATAAGTCACTAAATCCTTAATTATAATAGTTAAAAAAAAAAAGTAATCTTATTTACATTCTTTTATCAACACAAATAGAAAAAACTTATATGAAAACAAATTGTCAATTGTATTCATTTCCAGTTTAAGTATCCTATCCTTAACTGTTTTTTCTACTCACAGACAAATATTTAATGCGCTGAATAATCATTTCCTTTTCTGAAAAATTATCAAAAACGAAAGGCGCGCCTTCCAGCCAAGCTTCTTTAATATACTCTCCCCATCACTGAGCGGCTTTCCATGTTGGGCAATAAATTTTGCAACCTCAAAACAAGCAGCGACTAAGTTGGAACTGAGCCTACCTGAAATAACGTTCATAAAAGTATCAGCCTGTTTTTTTGTCTTTGCTCAGTTCATGAGAAAGTAATTCTCTTTGTTCTTCTTCAGTTTTATTGCTTAAGTTCTTACGAACACTTTCAAAATATCTCCTTACAAAAGAAGTCCTACAAACGATTGTTTCGGAACAGAAAAGGCATAAGGATTTATTGTCTTTTTTAATCATGCCAAATGTTTCAGTCCAGTATTCTTTAAATTCTCTGATATTTGAATGTCATCGTTTCTTAGCTGAGAATCGTGAGATTCTGCACAATGGGAAAAGGACAAAAAATAAACAAAAAATATAATATAATGAAATGCATGAAAGAAGAGAAAGAAAAAATGAGTAAGAAAGGGAAAATAATTAATAAGTTTGTGTGCCATAAAAAAAGTAATCGGCATGCCATGTTTGGCACGCGTGCCAAGGGTTGCCCACCCTTGTACTAGGCCAACTATTTTGCGTGTAAAAAGATAATATAGGGATCTTCAGTATTACTTGGAGTCCCACTGTATGCCTATCATGTAAAGCAAAGTTATGAATATTGCTTTGGGCCATAGCGTATCTCCAAAAACGAACAAGATTTCTAAAGTTAAGGAGAACATTTTATCACTTTAGACTGTGTATTCAAAATATCTCTTTACAGAAGAAGTCCTACAAACAATTGTTTTGGAACAGAAAAGGCACAAGGATTCATTGTCTTTCTTAAACATGACAAGGATGTGGATTCATGTCTTAGCATTAAGTGAATGTAGCGAACCTGACTGGAATTCGAACTCTCGTCTCACCGGTTCATCATTCCGAGTCGCTATCCATCGTACCACACGCACAATTTGCTTGGATGACAGGACATGGTCTGGGGGAGGAAGCAGAGGGAAAGAACTTGGTGAGAGCTGAAAGGGATAGAGGGAGGTGGAGAGCCATGATCGCCTACGTCCTGAAAGGACATGGCACATAAAAAGAAGAAAAGAATTCTTCGTATGTTTGGAGGCATTTTTGTACTGATGTGTGATCCTGGCCCAGTTGAGATTTAGATGTATTTCATTCCGCCCATTCGTGCGTATGACGAAGAACAAGTAAGAAATTAAAAAATATAGGAGCAAGAAAGAAAGAAAGAAAAGAAAGAAAAAAAGAAAAGAAAAGAAAAGAAAGAAAGAAAGACGTGCGAGTTATAAACTAAGCAAAAAGAAAGATTTCGCCTGAATAAGTCCCCATCAAATTTGTTCAATGTTTGCTTAAATCTTATTTTATTTTGCTTTATATTTCCTTTCATTCTTTTCGCTTCGAGGTTTTTCATCTGACCACGCCATGTTTCCTGATACGATCAGTAACCAAATCCTGATGAACTCTGACCTTTGGTGGCTATCTCCCAGTTTCATAATCACCCCTTTTTCATTAATTTCTTTATTTGGACTATTTTACCGAGAAAAAATAAACTGCATCACACTAAATCAAAAATGGATACATGTCTTTACCAAAAGCATTAGCATGTTAGTGAATGTAGCGAACCCGATTGGAATTCGAACTCGTCTCATCGGTTCATCATTACCTAGTCACTATCCATCGCACCATTTGTTTGGATCACGACCCCCTCTAAATTGAATGACTTCAAAATGTCGGAAGAAATGTGACTGGACCAAGAAACTACAAAATAATCTGACAGCAATAAAAACTTCAGTATACAACAACAATGCTTTAGAATTAAATATTTGAGCATGTGATATCATGTTGAAGAAATGTCTTACTTCATATTCGAAGAAAAATATGGAGAAAACGATCTGGAACTGATCTTTTACAATTCTTTATGGGCAATTCACTGAGGAATTCGAGGTTTGAAGACCGACTTTTGGTTCTTTCAGTTCTTATCAACTGTAATTTACGGTGGATGTGCAAACGAAAGAGTGTTATTTATAATTAGGTTAAGACCATTTCTTCGTACGTTTGCCTTTACGTTTCTTACAAATGCCTATCGTAAAATGCACTGTTGGAAAGTTGACACCAGTATTTTGAAGAGAAGGGAAATTGTAAGAAAAACAATTTCCCTTCGAATGTATATATTATTGGAAGTGTGTAAAAATAATATTTATGAATGTTTTAGTGTCTTTTTTTTACACATTCTGAAAGAATAATTAATGGAAAATTTTATGCTGGCCACTGAAAAATGAATCGAAATGAGAAAGTACGTCCATACGACGTAAAAGAGAAAATAGATTTGTGCGACTTGGTAAGTTCACTTGAGAAAAAATATTATTCAAACGATACAGATAATAACGAGAAATGTCTAAAACGTCCAAACTATGGAAAACATGATGTGTGATAAGTGAAAGGAAAGATGATGAGGAAAGTAGAATTAATAAAAAATAAGATAAAAAAAAGAAGAGAATAGAGCTGATTGAAAAGAAACGATGATGTGTAGAAAGAAACTGATGAAAACGAGATGAGAAATGAGATGAGGAAAATAGAAGCGATCGTAAAGAATCTGTCTATATTTCTGAGATGAGGTATTATGTAAACTATTTACATTATTCGGACTATTTTCCTCATTTTTGTTGCCATATTTATTACAACGTTTAGGCATTTCAGTATGTGTCTATATTTCTGAGATGAGGTATTATGTAAACTATTTACATTATTCGGACTATAGTCCTCATCTTTGTCACCATATTTATTACAATGTTTCGGCTTTTCAGTATATGTCTATATTTCTGAGATGAAGTATTATGTACACTATTTACATTATTCGGACAATTGTCCTCATCTTTGTTGCCTTTGTTGTGGGAAAACATAAGTAAAGATGATGATGAGAGGGGAACTGGTCGCAAAGATGATAAGGAAAGATTATGAGGAGAGTGCAACCGATGGTAAAGATGAGAAAAGTTGAAGAGAAGAGGAGAAGTGATGGCAAAGAAGTTGCAAAAAGCGAGAGACGAACCGAATGATGAAAGTGGAACTAACGTGTAAAAAGTTATGAAAAGTTGAGGAATATGAAAAGACGACAAGGAGAGAAGAAGATGAAAATATTGATGAAGTAAGAGATATTGATGGGAAAAAAGGTATATCAAGATGAGAGAAGATGAGTAGAGTGAAACTGATGGGAAAGAAAATGAGAAAAAACGATGAGAAAAGTTGAACAAATGACATACAAAGATGAGAAAAGATGAAGATGAGAGAGGAATAAATGATAACGAAAATGGGAAAAGAAGCTAAGATAAGTGGGGATCGACGAGAAAGAAGTTAAGAAATAATGGTAAGGAGATAGGAACTGCTGGAAAACCAGATGAGAAAATATCAGAAGTGTGGGCCAGATGTTGAGAAAGGACAATTAGCAGTGGGGAACTGCTGGAAAACCAGATGAGAAAATATCAGAAGTGTGGGCCAGATGTTGAGAAAGGACAATTAGCAGTGGGGAACTGCTGGAAAACCAGATGAGAAAATATCAGAAGTGTGGGCCAGATGTTGAGAAAGGACAATTAGCAGTGGGGAACTGCTGGAAAACCAGATGAGAAAATATCAGAAGTGTGGGCCAGATGTTGAGAAAGGACAATTAGCAGTGGGGAACTGCTGGAAAACCAGATGAGAAAATATCAGAAGTGTGGGCCAGATGTTGAGAAAGGACAATTAGCAGTGGGGAACTGCTGGAAAACCAGATGAGAAAATATCAGAAGTGTGGGCCAGATGTTGAGAAAGGACAATTAGCAGTGGGGAACTGCTGGAAAACCAGATGAGAAAATATCAGAAGTGTGGGCCAGATGTTGAGAAAGGACAATTAGCAGTGGGGAACTGCTGGAAAACCAGATGAGAAAATATCAGAAGTGTGGGCCAGATGTTGAGAAAGGACAATTAGCAGTGGGGAACTGCTGGAAAACCAGATGAGAAAATATCAGAAGTGTGGGCCAGATGTTGAGAAAGGAAAATTAGCAGTGGGGAACTGCTGGAAAACCAGATGAGAAAATATCAGAAGTGTGGGCTAGATGTTGAGAAAGGAAAATTAGCAGTGGAGAACTGCTGGAAAACCAGATGAGAAAATATCAGAAGTGTGGGCCAGATGTTGAGAAAGGACAATTAGCAGTGGGGAACTGCTGGAAAACCAGATGTGAAAATATCAGAAGTGTGGGCCAGATGTTGAGAAAGGACAATTAGCAGTAGGGAACTGCTGAAAAAGAAGATGTGAAAATATAAGGAGTGTGGGGCCGATGTTAAAGATGATGTGAAAAGACAATTAGAAGTGTGGAACTGCAGGAGTAGATGAGAAAATAAGTGTGGACAATGTTAAAGATGATGAGAAAAGACAATTAGGAGTGTGGAACGCCTGGAGAAAGAGATGAGAAAATAAGGAGTTGGCCGTTGACACAGAGAATTCCTCCGCCCTTTGTAGGGTCTTGTTTCTCGTCCTATTGACTTGCTAACGAACCATCTCACTCGGAACTTGGAGTGGGGTAGCCGGTTTTGTTGCCGACATTTCATCTTATCGAAAAGGCTTATACTTAACAACAGGAAGGGACAGCTGAAGTTTCTGGGACACATAATGAGGAAGGAGGGCCTGGAGAATCTGATACTCACAGGTCAAATAGAGGGAAAGAGAGACAAAGGAAAACAACGCTTGACATATCTGGCGGGCTTGAGCAAGTGGAGGACAGAACGTGATCTGGTTGAGATGGAAGAAGTAAGGAACTTGTTAAGAGCTGCATGGGATAGAGGGAGGTGGAGAGCCATGATCGCCTACGTCCTGAAAGGACATGGCACATAAAAAGAAGAAAAGAATTCTTCGTATGTTTGGAGGCATTTTTGTACTGATGCCTGATCCTGGCCCAGTTGAGATTTAGATGCATTTCATTCCGCCCATTCGTGCGTATCACAAAGAAAAAGTAAAAAAATAAAAAATGTAGCAACGGAAAGAAAGAAAGAAAGAAAGAAAGAAAGAAAGACGTGCGAGTTATAAACTAAGCAAAAAGAAAGATTTCGCCTGAATAAGTCCCCATCAAATTTGTTCAATGTTTGCTTAAATCTTATTTTATTTTGCTTTATATTTCCTTTCATTCTTTTCGCTTCGAGGTTTTTCATCTGACCACGCCATGTTTCCTGATACGATCAGTAACCAAATCCTGATGAACTCTGACCTTTGGTGGCTATCTCCCAGTTTCATAATCATCCCTTTTTCATTAATTTCTTTATTTGGACTATTTTACCGAGAAAAAATAAACTGCATCACACTAAATGAAAAAATACAAAGATGGAAAAGCGATTGAAACAGTTAAAAATAAAGAAAACAAAAGAAAAAAAAGAAAAAGAAAAACCTCACAAAAGAAGCATCCAGTATTTTTACTACCACTTCTATCACCGCCGCCATCATTGACTTTCCCCGATACATCACGTCTCATTACCACTATGCTACTGCCACTACCACAACGAGAAAGATAACTGTGATTATTATCATTGTAGCTTCAACAATACCCATCTCAACTGCAGTCAAACATTACCCCCACCTCCAGCTCTGACCTGCTAAAATACTGATATGATGACCAACGCATAAAGAGATTATGGTTTATAAGATCAGTTTATCGGGAGGCATGTATTTGGAGGGATTTTCTCGCGCCAAACAAAGTCCCGGTTTTGATATTCGACCGCAACTCTTGCTTTTCACGCCCAATCGAGCTCCGACTGCCAGAAACTCTAACCCAGACCAGAAAATCACGTTGAAAATATTTAGAAAAAATATTGAAATTTGGTACCTTTTACTTTCACATCCTATCTTTACATATCTTTCCAAAAATGTCTCAACTCTAATCATAAAACTAATTTACAAAATTGTTAAATTATTAGTTTGAATTGGTACAGGGTACGTCAGATGCACGAATTATGAATTCTGGCGCCTTCTGTAACATACTCGTCTGGCAGAATATTTTAATTACCGTGTTGAATTCACAAAACAGAATAACAGCCATGAACAGTTTGGCTGTCCCTGTGGTGCAATACAGTTTCAACATCCTTAGTTGAACCATAGCTGAAAATTAAGCGAGTGGATGTCAAAAGGGAAAAAGCTTCTCACTTACCACCGCCTGCATTATCCTAAGCCTGAAGTCTGATGTTGACCGTATGCATTTGCCCAGATCCAAAGGAGGTAGATTATTAATTCAACTAGAACTGTCTTACAAAACCACAACATTCGGTCTTCAAAGGTATCTGGAAACTACAGAGACTGGTTGATGATCTGTGTCAAAAAACATGAAAGAAATATGAAACTTTATTCAGCAATAAAGGAAGTCACAAATTCAAAAGACGATTTCAAGTGGGTGGAGAAGTGCAAATAAACCATAAAACACCTACTGAAGCTAAAAAGAAAAACTTAAAAACGAACGAAAAATTAAATGCACCGTACCAAATGCAGAAACGAGATGGCAACTCTATTCAGTGTCTTCATGGTCAGTACCCTGCCCGCACCAGACAAGTTAATGTAGGCAAACCCCGTACCCATCAGTGGTTAAGTAGTGCAGGGTTAAAAACTGAAGCCGCATATTTTATTCTTGTTGTACAGGACCCATGCTTGGTAACTAGAAATTGCCAAGTACACAGACTGAAAAAGTGTGTTAAAGCGAAATGCAGATGCTGTGATAAATGTCCAGATACAATTGATCATCTTGTATCAGGTTCCACTGCGTTAGCACCAACTGAATATAAAACTCGCCATAATAGGCTGACCAATATCTGTAACTTTTACTGGAAGGAAACTGCACGAAACTGAAATGAACACCACACAGAACCAGTTACTGAGATAGGATCTGTAACATAAGACTTACAATAAACACAGACAGAATAATGAAAGCTAATCGCCCAGACATCGTGATGAAAGACCACAAAAACAGAATGCATTTTCTTATTGACATGGCAGTCCCTGCAGATTGTATCTTTGAAGATATTTAAAAAAATCTATCACAATAAAAAGATCTTGAAGTGAAAAACTCAAAAATGTCGTACATGAGATCATCAATATCTCCAGTTGTAGTTCAACTCTTCGGATTGATTGGAAAAGGTTCCGATAGACTCACTGGAGTGAATCATGTTAGCCCATGCTTTAAAGAAATACAAAAGAAATTACTCACAAGTACAGCTCACCCATTACGAAGGGCTTTATCTATGTAAACTGTGTGTGATCTTAGTTGTTTTTTTATTTGTTTTGTTTTGTTTTTGTACAAAAAATGGTCAGTGAAAAATGTCATGATACCATTTATGACCTTGTTCCATGGAAGGGAATGTGTATACAAAAAAAATCCAAGGAAATAATAATAATAATAATAATAATAATAATAATAATAATAATAATAATAATGAAGATAATAATAATAATGGTAATAATAACTGGTTGGAAAAGATTGCAGTAGACTAATTGAAGAGATTCCTGGAAGTCCATGCCTCAAGGAGATACAAAAAATTGTCCTGACAAGTACAACCAACACACACAATATATCCTATTTCTGAAATGCAATATATTTGACAGTATCAGTTGACCCGCATGAAAAAAAGCCGGAGGTGGCAGGATCTTTTCATTGGTTCGTAAATTGACTAATCAGTAACTAGCAAGAAGTTGAGATTTCCTGGTAAAAAAAAAAGAAAAGTTCCTCTCTCTGAGATCTTTCATTGAGATTTGTAAGTGACGGGGTGGGGGAGACAGTAAGTTGGAGAATTCAAAGGATCTTGAAGTGAAAATCTCAAAAATGTCGTACATGAGAACATCAATAACTCCAGTTGTAGTTGGACTCTTCGGATTGATTGGAAAGGGTTTCGATAGTTGAAGGATTCCTGGTAGGCCATGCAAAAAAAATGCCAAAAAAATTACTCACAACTACAGCTCAAACATTACGAAGAGCTTTATCTGTGTAAAATGTATGTGATCTTAGTTGTTTTATATATATATATATATATATATATATATATATATATATATATATATATATATACAAAAAATGATCAGTGGAAAATGTCATGAAGCCATTTCTGACCTTAGCAGGTTGAGTTCGGGAAGTTCTCGAAATCACTGTACCCTCCCCGTCACTTACAAGCAGTCGGCAATATTTCCCTGCTGAAGACAATAAAATTGGCTGATACAGATCCTGTTGTGTCATTTATTACTGCAAGAAAATGTTTCATCCAGTGAAAAGATGGCTTTTGGCTTACAATGAGAAATCGAGAGGGTTGCGACTCTGGGATATTAGCCTGAAGGTAACCGATACAGTCACTGCAAAGCAACGGCCGTAGTTCGGCAAACACCAGTTTAAGGTACATATGATGTGGTGAAATGCAACACTTTTATTTGTATTTTATTATAAGATAATCTAATAATATTTGAAGTGGAAATTCTGCAATATATATATATATATATATATATATATATATATATATATATATTGTTGTTGTAACACTTGTTCTTGTTTTGTTATTTTTGTTGTTCCTCTTTCTGAGCATTAATTTTATTAATGTTATTTTTGTTTTTCTGCATTATCATCTTTGCACTTATTCTCTCGCCTTCCCTTCTTCCTCATTCTTCATCCTTCCTCCTTATCTCTCTCTTTCTCTCTCTCTCTCCTCTTCTGTTCCTTTCTCTCCTCCTTTTCGATCCATCTCTTCTTTATCAATCCTCTTCTTTCTTTTCGTCTCTCCTCTTTCTCTCTCTCTCACAATCTCCGCTCCTCCTCTTTCTATTTCTCTTCTATTCATATCTCTCTCATATCTCTTTTTTCGCTGTCGTTATTACTCCCTTTCTTTCTTTCTTTCTTTCTTTCTTTCTTTTAAACCCGGATCAAAGTGAAGCAGATGCATGTAACAGCATCGGCGGAAGACAACTCATATCTACACCAGCCCACCATTTCTGAAATCTAAATGCATTAAAGGTCTGTAAGTTGTTTGATCGTGAGATGCGTCCGGTCACCCTGATGTAGAAACAGCTATCACCCACTTCCAGCAGCATAACAGGCATTTCCACCGGTCCAGGTAACGAGAAGTAGGCGTAACTTGCTCACTTTGATGTTTGCCGACAACTAAAAAACCCTTGTTCGCACACCTCAAGAGGAAAGACGAAACCAAAACCTACTGGTATATTGGATAATCGTACCATTTGTGAGCATGAGCTTCGGTTTCATAGGCGCGAAAAATGTTGCATTTCCATGCGATGCATATCAAACTATGGAAACCTCCTGAAATGGATTTAGACACGAATATAACAATGTGAAACAATCAATTTTTTAATCCTAATTATGAGAGCGACACTCGTAAGTATTTGATTAAATAATTAATAACGCCCTGCTTAACGAACAGAACGAAATGTTAAACTGAGCTAATTTCGTTTTTATTTTTTTCAAAAGAAAATAACCAAGACCGGAAAAAGAAACGCTAAACACAATTATGTAGAAAAAAAAACAAAAACGTGAAATGAATGCATCAAATAAGAGTTTCAATGATGGAAACAATGAAAATAAATTGCAGTAGAAAATTTTTGAAAAGAAAAAAAGTTTGGTGCTAACAAACAGTAAATGTTCAAAACAAAATCGAGGAAGGATAGAATGTTTATTATTATTATTATTATTATTATTATTATTATTATTATTATTATTATTATTATTATTTCCTTTGATTTCTGGTGTTTACACATTTCTTTCCGGGTCCAATTAAAAAAAAATCACACATATTTTACATAGATAAAGCCTTTCGTAAGGTGTGGCCTGTAGCTGTGAGAACAATTGTTTGTATTTCTTTAAGGCATGGACTTCCAGGAATCCCTTCAATTAGTCTACTGGAATTTTTTCCAACCAATCCTAGGGCTCCAACTACAACAGGGATGTCTAGGCGATTAGCTTTGATTGTTCTGTCTGTATGTATTGTGTAGTCCCATAAAATTGTAACAGGTCCTATCTCCGTAACCGAATCTGGGTGGTGTTCATACCAGTTTCTTTCAGTTTCCTTCCTGTAGAAGTTGCATATTTTCCAGTGCAGATATTGGCCCACTCTGT
>OZ010602.1:170000-182500 GCA_963932145.1 Acanthosepion lycidas | reverse complement strand
ATGGAAATACAAATAACACAGTAAAATGTAATAAATGTACATAAAATTATAGTATTTTATGTACACTTCTGATAAAATTTCATAAGAAAGGTACCTATAAATTAATTAGATACCTTTTTCTTATGAAATTTAATCTCACTCTTAACAGTCTTATTTTTTAATTTCTTTATATTTTCCATAAAGCATCGTAAGATGAAAGCTAAGTATAAAAAAAAAAAAATGAAAAATTAGAGCGCTGAAAGTTTTCCTTAAAAGTAACGAGGTAAATAATTTGTTCATTTAAATCTAAATAATTTCACTTCCTTCCATCCGTAGAAAGAATTATCCTCCCGTAAGTTATCTAAACGTCATGAATGTGTCTTTCGTCACTTGTCAAACGACGCAAAAGGTTATGACCTGCTTTGATTTATTTTCAAATTACATTTTTTCGGCGCAGAAGCTAAGTTAAGCTTGGTTCAAAATATTTTAAATAAACACAATTTCTGATTTTATTAAAATCAGGTTTAAAAAAATGATAATTGATTTTTAAAAGAATATCAAATTCAGATTTTTCATTTTTTTTATCAAATGATTAAAAATGATTGAAAATGATTGATTATCTGTCCTTTATTTTTTGACAAAAAAAAAACAAGATTTTTAACGAAAATTTCGGACGTGATTTAAAAAAAAAATGTAAAAAAAATACCCCCAAAATACTTTGATCTTTCCTCTTTAATAATAATATGAACATTAGACGATAAAAACTTGTTTTCGTCAACTTCGGCGTCTTTTTCATCATGCTATCTCTGTTTGTTTACATTTTCGTGGAGGTACCTAATGTATATATATATATATATATATATATATATATATATATATATATATATATATATATATATATGAGGTGGTAATCGAAGTTGCCTATGGGTGTTGACTTTGATGTCCGATTTTATATTTACATATACTATTTTAATATATTAATATTATTTTTAATCATTTTTATCTTTGTATATTTGCTCGCTTAAGTTATATGTCAGTAAGTGGTTAGCATTTATGTAATGACACTTTCAGTCTTAAATATTTATTGGTTGTGGTATCCGATTGTCTGAGTCAATGTCTGTGGATGTGTGTGCATGTATTTATGGTTGTCTATGTGCATGGAAAGTGCATTCACTTTTAATTGTGTATGTATGTACGTGTGTGTTGGTTTCCCTCTCCTCCCCACTTCCTTTTCTTTCTTTTTTTTTCATGAACGACCGTGGAGATGTTCTCTGTCTCGTCTCTTTTTGTATGTTTATATATATATAAATATGTATGGGTGCTTATAGATTATAATCTGATTACGTTTGTTTTACGCGTGAGTTTAGGACCCCATTCACATACTCTTAGGATTAAAATGTATACATTGTCAAAGGACCGGATATAAAATTAGCTAAAGTAACTTCAATGAAGAAATAAATTGAATAACATATATATTTCTTCTTTTCTCCTCAGTAATTTTATAGTTGTAAACTTAATAGCGATTAAATTTTGATTTTGAAATTAGCAGTTTTTAATTTTAATATTAAATTTTATCATATAATTTAGTAATTATTGGTTAGAATAAATTCTTTTTTAATACTACCCATATTTTAAACATCTGAATAGATATAACATGACTTCGGTGTCAAGCTTTTTGAATTTTCTTATACTTGTATTTTGATTGGTCCATCTAGCTTTTGTAACAAGGTTTTCTCCTTGCGAAGGATTGCTAATTAATTTGAAACTTTTAAAACCATTTATTTTACATTCAACGTCATCACTTGATAAGACACTGGAGGTGTTGAAACAAAATGGCTATTTTTGTAGTGATTTTATAACATATTTATGTTATAAATTTTTTTTAAAAATAAATAATTATATCTGCTCTATTTTGTATCGAGCACTCTTTTAAGAATAGTAATTGTTGGTTATTGGAATTCATTCCATATACACGAATCATATACTTGGGTATATATATATATATATATATATATATATATATATATATGAATAAATATAATTTTAAGGTGTGCTATATTTAGAGCGGTAGAGCGTATGTAAATATAAGAATGAACATTGAAGTCAACACTCAGAGGCAACAGGCTCTTTCATGCTAGACGCAAATATCAGGTCACCTGATGATTGCGTCTAGCATGAAACAGTCTGTATCTTAGAAATGTTTAAAGTTATCTTACTGGAATTCTCCGAGGTTTTTATAACACTACTGGACTCTACATTGAACAATAATGTATAATTACTCTCTAATCGATCATAAACGAAAGTGAAATGTTGATCATTAATTAATCATAGCTAAGGATCGGAAGCTCATGTAGTATTGAAATCAAGTTCAAATATATGTATTATTACAGGATTATTTTCAAACTTATTCAAAATGATCTTCGCCCTCTCTAAACTTTCTAACTTTCTGTCCTAGAGTAACAGGGTGGCTTACAGGTTTCCCGTACGATTTCATTTTCAAGTCTTTTTCACTGCTCTTTGGACTGTCATAGGAGAAACTCCTCTCTCACGTGCCAGACGTCTTATGGGTCCCTCTTTCTTAAATTTATTCACCGTTCTTTTGAATGGAATTTGAAGATGGAAGCCAGAGTATGAATGTTACTACCATTACTGAAGGCCTGAATGATTTTTGTCTTTTCACCATAGCTCAGTTGAGAAGACAATGGGTTTGACACGAAACGATTTTAATCTTTTTCTTTTTAGATAAATAACTCAAAAGATTTTTCAGGGATTCTTACGACGGATGGTGTCAAAATGGCCAAAGATGTTAATCTGAAAACCTGTAAAAAAATCAATTAGTTTAATGTATTCTTTTAGATATTAAACATTTTGTGGGATGGGTAATTATGCTGTTACAAGATTAAGACAATTTTTGTTGTCACACCCGATATATATATATATATATATATATATATATATATATATATATATATAAACAAGGCTGATCTCTTAAATCAAAGATAAGAACTAACGGTTAATTGTAAACACCGTTATAAATTTAACTTATAGGGGTCGTATACTTTAAATGATAATGATATGTAGCTGTAAGTTTAATAGTTTATAACTTTTATTGCCTGATGGTCAATCTGACGATATGAATGTGTATGGTATAACTACATAATGTTATTCATTTTTCTGTATGTGTATGTATATATATATATATATTTGTGTGTAGTTATGTGTGTTTGTACTGCGGAATGTGTATGTTTGTATATTAATGTATTAATATGTTGCTAAGTTTTGTATGTATATATATATATGTATATATGTATGTGTGTGTATTTGTTTGTGTGTATATAGATATATGTGTGTATTTGCGTGTATGTATGTATGTATGTCTGTGTGTGTGTATATATATATATATATATATATATATATATATATATAAAGTAAGAAGGTAAAAAGGAGGAGAAGAAGAAAAGAGGTTAAAAATATATATTGGTGTATATGTGTAAGTATGTGTATTTGTAGATGTGGGTATGTGTGTGTATATATATGTGGGTATGTATCCGTATATGTATGTATATATGTATCTTTATGTGTGTATATATGTAAGTGTCTGTTTGTTTATGTAGTTGTATATATATGCATGTATGTATGTGTGTATATGTATTTGTATATATATATATATATATATATATATATATATATATATATATATATATGTGCGTGTGTAGGTGTATGTATATGTGTATATTTATATATGTGTGTGCATGCGTATGTATGTGTATGTGTGCATGTATGTGTATGTGTAAGTATATGTATATATATATATATATATATATATATATATATATATATATATATATATATGAGTATATGTATGTGTATGTATATATATATGTATATATGTTTGTATGTGTATTGTTATATTGTGTACCTAAATTTATTTACGTATATTTATGTTGGTATGAATGTGTTTTTATATATGTATGTTAGGATACGTGTATTTTTGTGTTTGCATGTATATTGATGTATGTCTATGCCTATGTATGTGTATGTATGTATGTTTATATACGTTTTTGGTTAAATGTCGTTGTATTTATGTGTATGTACGTATATATGTGTATTTGGTATTATAGATAGTTATCTTTATGTATATATTTATGTGTATGTATGTTTCTCTATGTGTGTATGCATGCTTGTATGTATGTATATATATATATATATATATGTGTGTGTGTGTATGTATGTGTCTATGTGTATGTATATATATCTGTATATATGTGTGTGTGTGTGTGTTTACTTATGTAGGTTTGCAGTTGTATATATGTATGTTGACACCTACTATATATGAAATTGTTTATGTGTACGTGTAGGTAGGGAAACTTGGGTATGTCATTACGGCCACGTGGGTTAGTATATATGTGTGTATATATATGTTTATATTTGTGTATTGCTGTGTGTATATATGTATTTATATGTAAGTATGTGTACACATATATGTGTGTATGTTTGTGGGTATATATGTGTATATGTTTATGTATGTGTATGTGTACTTGATACCATGGAGATATATACGTATGTATATGTTTATGTATGTATGTGTAGATATTTCGGTGTGTATGTATGTATGTATATTTATGTATATATATATATATATATATATATATATACATATATATATATATATATATATATATATATATATATATATATATATATATATATATATATATGCGTATATGTGTGATTATGTGTGTGTGTGTATATATATATATGTATATGAGGTGGACATCGTAGTTACCGATGGGTGTTGACTTTGATGTCCGATTTTATATTTACATACACTATTTTAATATATTAAATAATATTATTTTTAATCATTTTTATCTTTGTATATTTACTCGCTTAAGTTAGATTTCAATAGGTTGTTAACATTCATGTAATGACATTTTCTGTCTTAAATATTTATCGGTTGTGGTATCCGATTGTCTGGGTCAATGTCTGTGGATGTGTGTGCATGTATTTATAGGTATCTATGTGTATGGAAAGTCCATTCACTTTTAATTGTGTATGTATGTACGTGTGTGTTGGTTTCCCTTCACCCACTTCCCCCTTCTTTTTTTTTCATGACAGACTGTGAAGTTGTTCTCTGTCTTGTCTCTTTTTGTGTGTATGTATATATATAAATATGTCTTGGTGCTTATATATTAGAATCTGATTGCGCTTGTTTTACGCGTGAGTTTAGGACCCCATTCACACACTCTTAGGATTAAAATGTATACATTGTCAAAGGACCGGATATAAAATTAGCTAAAGTAACTTCAATGAAGAAATAAATTGAATAACATATATATTTCTTCTTTTCTCCTCAGTAATTTTATAGTTGTAAACTTAATAGCGATTAAATTTTGATTTTGAAATTAGCAGTTTTTAATTTTAATACTAAATTTTATCATATAATTTAGTAATTATTGGTTAGAATAAATTCTTTTTTAATACTACCCATATTTTAAACATCTGAATAGATATTATAACATGACTTCGTTATCAAGGTTTTTGAATTTTCCTATACTTGTGTTTTGATTGGTCCATCTAGCCTTTGTAACAAGGTTTTCCCCTTGCGAAGGATTGTAAATTAATTTGAAACTTTTAAAACCATTTATTTTACATTCAACTTCATCACTTGATAAGACACCGAGGGTGTTGAAACAAAATGGCTATTTTTGTAGTGATTTTATAACATATTTATGTTATAATTTTTTTTTTAAATAAATAATTATATATATATATATATATATATATATATATATATGTATATGTGTGTGTGTGTGTGTATGTATGTATGTGTGTGTGTGTATAGTTTATTATTTGTTATATTTGTAGGAGAAGAGAGCTCAATGTCAGAGTTAGAATGTTTATAGATATAGGCAATGTGAACACAGGAGCCAATTTCCACTATTTATGCAGCAGGATAAAAGAATTCTGCTAAAAGAAATTGACTAATAGCCAAATTAGGTTTAAATCAATGAAGAAAGCACACTATCTGTAATAGACAAGTGCCGTAACATTAAAAAAAAAAACAAGCACAAATATGCATTCAGCCAATTTGATATTAAAGATTTCCATCCATTCAACACTGGATCTATATTAGATAAATCCATCTCTCTAGCAAAGTAATACATAACAATCACAATAGATCAAGGGAAAATGTAAAATATTGTCGAAGACTATTTCTATTGGATAAAGAAACAGCATCGTTAAAGAAGAGAACAGAGAAAACATTTAACGTAACCATGGGATTCTATGACAGAGTGTGGGTAACAAACTACTCGCTAGCTAGGATTATTAACAAAAGATATAGGATTGTATAGAATTGACGGGCTCATAATCTTAAGAAATTTCAAAACGAAAAGCAACAAAAAAAAAGAAAATCAGAAATGAAATTTTAAATGGTGTTCGAAATCAACACCAGAACAAACAAACAAAAAGGTAGATTTCTTGCATGTCACATTACACCTCCTCAAAGGTATATTTCAAGCGTTCAGAAAACCAATTGACAAACCACTTTCATGCAAACTCTCACCAACCACTCATTCATCATAATCAAACAAGTCCCACTATCAACCGCAGATAATCCGGCAACTGATCACACAACAAACTTTTCAATGAAGTAAAACGCGAATATGGAATAGACCTAAAACACAATGTTCTCAACAAAACTTATATTTACGCCTAATAAAACAAAACAAATATTCAACAGAAATAGAAGTATCATATTGTTCAAATCACTATATAATAAAAATGTAAGAATAAATATTGATAAAATATTCATCAAAATTACAGGCAAACATTTCCCTAAATCAAGCAAACTGCACAAGATATACAGTAGTAATACTTTAAAACCTAACTATTGCCACACGCGAAAGCACACGAGAATTATATATATATATATATATATATATATATATATATATATATATATATATATGTATATATATAAACACTAGTATATCACGAACAACCACGACACGGACTTGTAACTGCAGTACAAAATACAAATTTCAACTAAACGTTAATTACCTGAAACATAACGCAGTATACAAAACTATGGTAATATCCAAAAGAAAACCAGAACTTATATACATAGGTATAGCAGAAGATTCCTAAAAATAAATGTTAAGTCACACAAAACATCATTTAACATCAAAAAAATATAGTCACAGTACAACCCACTCAATGCATTATGGTTTATTTGCCCTTCTTCACACACTTGAAATTCCCTTTTGAATTTGTTGGATTCATTTATTACTGAATAAAATTTCTCATTCGTTTCATCCATTCTTCTGTAGTTTCCAGGTATCTTTGAAGACCTATTTTTGTGGTTTTCCAGTCAGTTCTAGTTGAACTAATCCTCTGCCTCTTTTGGATCTGGGCACATAGAGACAATCAACATTAGCTTTAGGATGATGCATACAGTGGCAAGTAAGATTACTCGCTATGACATCTATTCGCTAAATGTCAGCCATGGTTCAATTAAGGATGTTGAAACTGTATTGCACCCCAGGGACAGCCATGGTGTTTGGGGCCGATATTCTGTTTTGTGAATTCAACTCGGTATTTAACATCAGACGCACACGCCTGTAGTATTCCTTTCTTACTTTTCCATTTCATTTGTGCTATGTTGTATTCTATCTTCGCTGACTCCTAGGTATTTATAAGCTCATTTTTCTTTCAGTTCCTTAATCTTTGTGACAAAATCTAGATCCACTGAGTGTGTTTCTGTAATTCTCGCTTTCTTTAATATTACTTTGGTACATTTATCTAATCCGAAATTCAAACCAATGTCATCACTGAAACATTTTGCAGTATTGAGGAGACCCTCTAACTCATTGTCGTTTGGAATTCCATTGGGGGTTATTAATTAGAACAGATAAAGTTTGCGCAGGAGTATTATGAATTGATAACAAATTGTAAGCATATCATGGATCGAACATGTGAGCAACGATGAGGTCTGAGGTTGCAAACAAGGAGAAGGCTTATACTTAACATCAGAAAGAGGCAGCTGAAGTTTCTGGGACACATAATGAGGAAAGAGGGCATGGAGAAACTGATACTCACGGGTCGAATAGAAGGAAAGAGAGACAAGGGAAAGCAGCGTGTGACATAGCTGACGAGCTTGAACAGGTGGATGACAGAACGTGGTCTGGGGGTGGAAGCAGAGGGAAGGAACTTGCTTCTGAGATCTGCAAGTGATAGAGGGAGGTGGAGAGCCATGATCGGCTACGTCCTGAAAGGACATGGCGCATAAAAGAAAAGAAAATGACAGAACCAAAAGTTGGGTACCTTGTCATTTCCTGGAGATTTCCATTTTGACGATTCTGCTAGAGCTTGTCTAATATTAGTCTTGCTTATATTTTTCCATTCTTGTAAAGGTTTATCCTTCGTTCTTTCTTGTTCACATTTGATTCACTCTGAATTGGGTTTATATTCCATAGCCTTGCTCCAAATATTCCTCCAGAACTATTGCACTTCTTCAATAGATGGTGGCTTCTTAATTTCTATAACTTCTTTTCCAATTTCACTGTAAAACCAATTGAAGTCCGTTTGGAACACCTTATTTTGTCGGTAGAACGAACAACGCTTTTTATATCGTTTTTTTTCCCCTCTGTGCCTTTAATTGCAGTTTTTGTTTAAGTATTTCCTTAATTGGTGGAATTTAATTTAGTAATTTAATTTTATATTTCCGCTTCATCTTCCTGTATTTGCGTATTGAAACATCTGAATTTTTTAAAATCTCATCTAGTATCGATAATTCACATTTATCATTATTATTATTATTCATTCATTCATTCTTTCATTGGCTGAGTGTTTACAAATATGTAACTGATGAGTTACATTGAAAGTTAAGCGACATCAAGTTTCCTCAATGATTCAGCCTTCTTCTCAGTATTCTTGTTATCAATAATGTTATCTGTATGGTTCCAATTCTGCAACTAAATTTGAAATTCTCCATTTTTTAAGGGATTTTGGGATCATTCTAAGTGCTTCGATAACAATTTTTATCTTCATGTTCTACACCTTTCTCAGCTCTTGAGAAAGTTCAAGATGCTTATCGATTTAATTTTTATTTTTGATCTACTCACTGGTCACCCGAAACAGCGAAAACTACTGCTTGGCATTTTTCTTCTCGTTTATTCTGACAAAATCGGTTCTTCTGGTCTGAATTAGATGATCTGTGTGAATCTCAAAATCCTTAAGGATTATGTTTCATTGTCTAAGAAAGATTCTTATCATTCTGTTTCTTGTAATCTTCTTGGGCAAAATTACTACAATATTTGATTATGTGGTTAACTGTCTCATTTGTATTTCCACACAGTCAAAATATGGTGTTTTCCTATTCTTTCTTTCTTTCTTTCTTTCTTTCTTTCTTTCTATCTATCTATCTATCTATCTATCTATCTATCTATCTATTATTATTATTATTATTAGTAGTAGTAGTAGTAGTAATGGCGGTGGTGGTGGTAGTAGTAGTAACAGTAGTAGTAGTAATCAACGCTCTTTTTTACACGATCATTCAATAAAATCATTAATATTCATTCGTCTGCTTATAAACTCTATAATGTCATGAAAAAAACGTCCAATTTTTTTTTTCTCCAACTTTCACCTTTATCTGTATTTTTTCTTTTTCTTTTTATTGTTATTTACTATCCTTTCTCGAAAATATTCTCCTCCTCCCTTCCAATTTCTCTCTTTTATTCTTCGTCTGTTTCTTTTTCCTTCCTTTTCCCTCCTGATTCTCTCACATTCGCTTTTCATGTTTTACTCGTGTTTCCTTCTACTCCTGACCACACAAATCTGGGCAACGCAGATAGTCGAAACACTGACTGTAAATGAAATCCTTACAACCCCGACCTCTGAAACCAATTTTAAAATAATATTCAAATCAAATTTTAATGTTCAAATATTTTTTAATCTCTTTTAGAGAAATGGTTGCACACATTTTCTCTTCTTAATTCTTCTTCCATATTTAAGCATTTTCTTTGGCTTTTAGCCATTACTCAAAGCAGTTTAAATATCTTTGATGATTTCCGTGTCCATTGTGTAAAAAAAAAAAAAAAAAAAAGGAAAAGAAAACATTTTAATTGCTTGATTTCCAAAATTACCCTCATTGATTTGCCAGACTGGAAAAAAAAAAGAAAAAAGATGAATGACCACTGACTTTCACATTTAATAGATTTTGCTTTTACCTTAAATCCGACAACTTTTTTTTAACCTCGACATTTTTTTCTGAAGAAAGGCCGACAGAAATGGGAGAAGTTGTTGAAACAGAAAAAAAGAAAATATTAGTCAATAGACTCTGCATTTTAATTTTAAATTTAATTGATCATTAAATTCGTATTCAAGAAACCATTTTAAGATCCACATTTTATTTTTAAATAAAAAAGATGAAATCAAATAAACCGTGACCCTCTCGGAACATCAAACAGTAGCGCCTCAGAGAAACCTGTCCGATAAAGAAAACGAGAGAAATATGACAGTAAGAGAGAGAGGGAGAGAGAGGGGGAGGGGGAGAGAAAGAAAGAACAAAGGAAAAAAGTGGGTTAAAAAAAGAGAGAAAATAAAAATGTTATTGTAAAAGAGAGAAAGAGAAATAAAATGAAACGGAATGACAGAAAAGAAGAAAAAGAGAAAGAAAGAGTTGGCAAAAAGGTTACCAGCGGAAGTGGTAGACAAAAGCAAATTTAGTAGTTTCGAATGGTCGCTTACCGTTGAGCATCAGTTCGAAGAAGGTTGAACCAAACGTCCGTGCAACAGTGATAGGGTTAACACCCATCCTGCCAATATGAGAAACTTTTCTTAAGTCTTTTCTCTTTTTTCACTACTTTCCCTATTGAAAAACCTTTTTTTATCTCTCTTCCACAGAACAATGATTTTTTTTTCATAATAAACATTAAAATGGTTTTTGAAAACTATAACAATGAATTAGTAGCCGAGTGCCTAGTGGTGAGATTGTGATGCCAAACGAAGCGTCTACTATTTAGAATAAAGAGATGAAAAAAAAAAAGAAAAGAAAAAGACAAGAAGAGGAATCCTAGGAGACATCATTTTGGTTCTTGATTTTTTTTTCAAGAATTTTTCTAAAGTCTGTTTTTGACTTTATTTAAAGTCATTTTATTGACCCTTTCATTGTATTTGTTTTATCGGCCGAGTTGTTCATCGGAACTGTTTGTACTGGTCATCATCTGTCTTTGTTTCTTGAGCGCCTTTCTCCTTTGAACCGATTTCCATTGAAAGAATAATGTGACTAGTACAATGACTACTGCCGCTATAATCAGGAACAGGCTTCAGTTGCGGGTAACTCACCGCAGTAGAGCTTCTGACCAAAGGCCAAGAAGCCAGGATATTTTAGATTCATTTTTACCGTTCCGGGTCAGAAAAATCTCTTCTTTCCGTTCATCTAAGAGAAAGTAAAAAACTGACTTCAATTGCCACAACAACCGCAATTGCTACTAAAATCATAATCAACTAACAAAGCACTGTTTGCGGGTTGAGCCAATTTATATAATGTTAGTCAAAAGGGGACCAAGTTCATTCACATGGCAAATTATTATATTATAATTATAATAATAATAATAATAATAATAATAATAATAATAATAATAATAATAATAATAATAATAATAATCAAATAGAAAAACAAAAACTTTTTATTCTATGTCGTTATTACGCATGTGTACTATAGACAGGATTTTAACTAAAAACCATTTGAAAATAAAACTAAAATAAATATTCAACTACGTTTTCTGCTTAGTGTCTAAGATAATGGCTTATTTTCTATTGGCGCTATTGAACGGCGTTCGAGCTGCGGAAGATGTGATGCTTTCTGATGTTGATTTTTCAAAGCTATCAGCACCTCCCATCGCTTGCAGATTGAAAAATTGTTTCAACACAATCTTCGTAACTATTTTCTCTCAATTGTCGTAACTAAATTTAATAAATGTCTATAAATATTTATATACCATAGACAGGAAACTATATATAGAGAGCTGTGATCATCCATATAGGGAGAGAGAGAGCCATGATCATCCATATAGGGAGAGAGAGAGAGCCATAATCATCCATATAGGGAGAGGGAGAGAGAGAGAGAGCCATGATCATCCATATAGGGAGAGATAGAGCCATGATCATCCATATATGGGGAGAGAGAGAGCCATGATCATCCATATATGGAAAGAGAGAGAGAGAGCCATGATCATCCATAGAGAGAGAGAGGGAGAGAGAGAGAGAGAGAGAGCCAGGATCATCCATATAGGGAGGGAGAGAGAGAGAGAGCCATGATCCTCCATATAGGGAGATTGAGTGAGAGAGAGACATGATCATCCATATGTAAGGAGAGAGAGAGACATGATCATTCATATAGGGGGAGGGAGAGAGAGTCATGATCATCCATATAGGGAGAGAGAGATCTATTATCATCCATATAGGGAGAGAGTGAGAGAGAGAGACATAATTATCTATATAGGGAGAGCCATGAT
>OZ010602.1:132500-160000 GCA_963932145.1 Acanthosepion lycidas | reverse complement strand
TTTACTCCTGCTTCAAAAACAAATCTATTGTCGCTGACAAAACTAACCTGGCCGTTCGTGTCGAAAAGGACCTCCAATCGGTTGTTAATTGGAGCAAGAATTGGCTGGTCAACTTTAACGCCTCAAAAACAAAACTGCTCTCTATTAATCACCACAGAGATCCTTCCCTGCCCACCATTAGAATGTCTTTCGCTCAACTTCCCGAGAGCACCTCTCTGCGGCTGCTCCGTCTCATGTTGTCTACTGACCTGAGTGGGAACAAATACATTGAGTCAATTGCTTCGTCCACCGCAAGCAAAGTTGGCTCCTGTGCCGCGCCAGGAAATTTTTCTCCCCGGAATCGATACTTCAAATATACAAATCAATCATTCGCCATTGCATGGTGTATTGCTACCATATATGGTCTGGAGCCCCTTCTGTTTGTCTCGGGGTTCTTGATAAGATTCAGAGACGGATATGCAATATAACTGGTCCTGATCTGGCATCTCGTTTGAAGTCGCTCTCTCACAGACGTTCCGTCGCCTCTCTCTGTCTTTTCTACAAATACTTTCATGGTAATTGCTCCGATGAGCTGCTTTCACTGATTCTCAGACTTCATGAATTCAAGCACCCTACGTGGGTGGCATCTCGCTCTCACCCTTACACTGTAGAAATTTTAAAATGTAGCCGTCTCTTCTATTCCAATAGCTTCATACCTCGCACCTCTCGCCTGTGGAACACCCTTCCCAATTACTGTTTCCCTGAGAGCTATAATCTCCAATTATTCAAATGTAATGTCAATCGACATCTCCAGTTATCCTGATCTATCCACTATCCCTCTCCTCATCCTTTCTTCTATCACTCCTATCTGCTTTCGCTCCAAATCTTCTGCAAACCCCTGCATCCTAGTGGCTACACGCCTTGCTCGGGCAGTAATGCTTATATATATGTATATATATATATACTATTTACTTTATTCCGACTATTATATATATATATATATATATATATATATATATATATATATATATATATATATATATATATATATTCTGAGATGAGGCATTATGTACACTATTTACATTATTCGGACTTTATCCACTGTGCCATGTGTCCTCGTTGAGGACACATGGCAGTGTGGATAAAGGCGTTACTTAGATCCAGTGACAGAACCCAAAGGTGTGTGAGTTCAATATCTGGTTAAGGCAGTGGAGAGGAGAATTAACAGGAGATAACTGATGTGACGTCCATTAGACACGGCATGTGGAACTAGAACAGTCTACCCCAATGACCGAAATAAAGGGTTCAGTTCGACATTCCAACCACCCGAAGAAGGTCGGAGCGTACAACGGCCGAAACGTTGTGATAAGTATGGCGACAAAGATGAGGACAATAGTCTGAATAATGTAAATAGTGTACACAATACCACATCTCAGAAATATAGACACATACACACACACACACATATATATATATATATATATATGTGTGTGTGTGTGTGTGTGTGTGTTATTTTCAATATAGTGCTCTCACGCTGATTTGTCACGACTACAGATGTATAAGGTATATTCAAACAGCAGTATTTCACCCCAAAAGTTTTGTTAAATTCAAACAATATACGACAAATTTATGTAGATAATACCAAAATATTATACAGCACTCGCTCTAGGAAAGATTCAAAATTATAGAAGAAGCCATTATTATACGAAAGAAACACACCACATTAAATAAAAGATCTTTCACCTCATGAGATGCTATCTTGAAGCGTGTGTAAAAACATTTAATATGCGCACAAAATAATGACACTTATAAATATTTGATACATGCTTTTCCGGCGCGGTCTAATTCGTTTTAACCGTGACACATAATGTCAGTTTGAACAGATACAAATTCCAAAACTGTAAAAAATGCCAAGATGTAGCCACGGAAATAATAAGCATTCCATTTACATCCAAGCAGCACACTAACACCGTGGAATAGAGGAAGGTTTAAGCTACAGAATATTATTTTCCACATGTACTTTCGCCAACACTGAACAAAAGCTCTACATTTCACAGCTGTAAAGAACATCTCTAAAAGCGGCGAGCCACACACATCTTTCGTTGTCAGTGCTAAAACGCCTACTCACTACTGAACTGAGCTTACCTCCACTATGTGGTCTCCATAAGCATTCAAGAAACATGGTTGAATGTTAATGAGTGCATTTTTTCGTATAGAGCAATTCAATGAGACACCTTTGATTTATACGCATTTTCATCTCACTCTCAGTAGTTATTTTGCCAAACATCTTTCTCTAGCATGGGAAAAAAATAGAGGCAAGGTTCAATCCTTACAACCATAAAACCAGCAAATGACCTCAGACCCTGTGGAGCAAAATAATAAAATTAGAGGCATTACTTTCAGAGTTTCGATAATATAGCAAGTGATTTTTTTTTTATCAACACAAACAAAGAAGAAGGTTTGCTTTGCTTTGTTTTGTTTTACGGCATATCAACCTCAATGCGTTATTTAATGTCGACAAAATTTTTATTGCTGGTAATTTTTTTTTTTTATTTAAAATGTATTGCTGGAAATAATGTATAGCTGGTAATAATTTTTTTACAAAGTATTTCTGGTATTAAAACCTATTTTTACACTTTCATAGTGTTTTGACCCCAATTTGGGGGTTAACTATTTGCCCATAGATGGGACTCTAACAGGCGCTACCACCCCGAATCAGGGTGGACCTGGGAACACCAGCAATGAAGAGGTGGTTCCATGCTCCTCAAAACCTCCTGACCAGAGGACTTGCTGTTGGTCGTAGTTTATGGTCTTACCCAGGACTCGGATGTAGTTCATCATCATACCCAGGACGGACAAAGAAGATGAAGAAAATAAAATCTAATTTATGTAGTATAGTATGGTATAGTATATAGCTGGCCACTCTTATTCGAGGATACACGTCTACTAGGGCGGCGAGTCAATCCCTATTGCAGACGCTTGTTCAGGCGCCTTTATGTTTATTCAATATACTCAGACCTTAGTTACAGTTTCTGGGAAAGAACGTGTTTTCTAACGTGATCAACAGTTTGAACAAGGCCAGCACGCGCAACCCGTCGGCCACGATGATTTGTGACTTCGTGATAGCACTGCTATCGACGGCCCTCAAGGGTTCAATCTACACAATTTCACTCACAAAGCTTGGGTCAACCCGTGCTATGGTTTTCAGGCACTTTCCAAAGGTACCGCACGGTGGGATCGACCCCTCCAGTTCGATAACATCAGGAAGCCCCCTTCTTATCAAATCGATCATGGTGAGATTCGAACCTGGGTTCATGGTCAGAATGCGAGCGTTCTAACCACTCGGCCACGTGCCCATATAAAATCTAAGGACTAAAGTACTATTTCCGTATTTTTTTGAAATCCTAGATTTGGTGAGCACTGAAATCCCGTTCAAGAGTGGGGTGTTGAATAAAAATTGAATTTACGCAATCCTTGCCTCAGGTGTGATGAGGGTGTGCAGGTGATGCAATGGCTAGAAGCTTCGAATGACAAATCAGAAAAGTGTTAATATTCACTCGCAAAAAAGAATAATAATAATAATAATAATTCTTAAAATTTGATATATGTTTCGGCTTTAAATAACCCACAAAATGTTGATAATCTTTAAAAATATTCACTCGCATGTGTGACGAAACTTGAATTGGGCGTAGAATCAAAATTGATGAATTGAGTAACCATTAAAAATATTCAGGAATACCTATCAACAAATCTACGCCTAATGACATCGATGGTATTGATTACAGCCATGATGTTGATCTTGGTGGTGGAAAAATGATGTCTATTCTTTCTGAGGAATGGTAGGTATTATTTTAACATTTCTGATTAAGGCTGGTGATATTTATTACAAAATTATCAATGCAAATCGTTATGTGTGGAAGACTTTTTTCTAGATACTCATCAGCAGTATTGGATCCATGTTTACAAAATCGGTTTTCCAACAGGAAATTTGAGATGAAAATGCCTCGGTTATCGAACAAAATTTCGATTTTCGAACCGAGCGGAACCGAGTTAACTCGAACGTAATAATTTCTAGGTCGACCGCCATGTTGTATACATTCGTGTGTTGTGTTGTGTTTTTCTTTTCCAATTTTATTGTACGGCGCCTTTTTTACTTCTCTTTATTAGCTCTGATTAGACATAGATCCAAAGAAAGCTAGCAACGATAACGGCAAAAGGAAAAAGAAAAGTTCAAAGAAAAACAGATGTTGATGATATTGTCTCTTCCTACTTATGGCAAAATCAACGATATATAATTTTCTTATAAATAAAGAGACGATCATGTCTTTCCTTCCGCTTCCGCTTCCACTTACGCCATCAACACTCCTACTTACAGGTACGGTAAAATTGAAATGTTCGTCTATATTTTATCTGTTTAGTATGCATTGCTGGTAATGGTTATTTTCTTCAAAAATGTATTGCTGGTAATATTTTTTTTTACAAAGTATTTCTGGTATTAAAACCTATTTTTACACTCATAGTATTTTTACCCCAGTTTAAGGGTTAACTATTTGTCCATAGCTGGGACCCTAACAGGTGTTACCACACCGGCTCAGGGTGAACCTGGGAAAATCAGCAATTAAGAGATGGTTCTACTCTCCTCAAAACCTCCTGATCAGAGGCATTGACGCTGGACATAGTCTATCGTTATACCCAGGACGGAAATACATTTTTGGGAAAAAATATTAGCAGCAATACATTTCTGAAAATATATTACCAGCAATAATTTTTGAAAAAAAATATTGCCAGAAATACTTTTTTTGAAGAAAATATAAATATAAATCTGGGCGTCAGTAAATAGTCCATTGAGGTTCATATGCCATAAGCAAACCAAACCAAACCAAACCACACGTGAAGTATAAGAAAGAATGAAGGAAACAGAGTTTAATCTAAAAGAAAAAATTGAGAAACTGAAAGAGAAAGAAAAAGAGAGAGAAATTACATCAAGAGGAAGGGAAAAAAGAGAGAAATGATATCAAGAGAAAGAAAAAAAAGAGAGAAATGAGATCAAGATGAAGGAAAAAAAGAGAGAAATGAGATCAAAAGAAAGAAAAAAAGAGAGAAATGATATCAAGAGAAAGAAAAAAAAGAGCGAAATGAGATCAAGAGAAAGAAAAAAAGAGAGAAATGAGATCAAGAGAAAGAAAAAAAAGAGAGAAATGAGATCAAGAGAAAGAAAAAAAAAAGAGAGAAATGATATCAAGAGAAAGAAAAAAAGACAGAAATCAGATCAAGAGGGAGAAAAAAAGAGAGAAAAGAGATGAAGAGAAAGAAAAAAAAGGAAAGAGAAATGAGATCAAGAGAAAGAAAAAAAAGATAGAAAGGGATCAAGAGGAAGGGAAAAAAAGAGAGAAATGAGATCAAGAGAAAGAAATAAAAACAAGAAATGAGATCATAAGAAAGAAAAAAAACGAGAGAAATGTGATCAAGTGAAAGAAAAAAAAAGAGAAATGACATTAAGAGGAAGGGAAAAAAAGTGAAATGAGATCAAGAGAAAGGAAAAAAAAGAGAGAAATGAGATCAAGAGGGAAAAAAAAAAGAGAGAAATGAGATCAAGAGAAAGAAAAAAGAGAAATTAGATCAAGAGGAAAGAAAAAAGAGAGAAACGAGATCAAAAGAAATAAAAAAAAGAGAGAAATGAGATCAAGAGAAAGAAAAAATCAGAGAAATGAGATCAAGAGAAAGGAAAAAAAGAGAGAAATGAGATCAAGAGGAAGGGAAAAAAGAGAAATGAGATCAAGGGAAAGAAAAAAAAGAGAGAAATGAGATCAAGAGGAAGGAAAAAAAGTGAAATGAGATCAAGAGAAAGAAAAAAAGAGAGAAATTATACCAAGAGGAAGGGAAAAAAAGAGAGAAATGAGATCAAGAGAAAGAAAAAAAGAGAGAAATAAGATCAAGAGGAAGGAAAAAATAGAGAAATGGGCTCAAGAGAAAGGAAAAAAAGAGAGAAATGAGATCAAGAGGAAGGGAAAAAAGAGAAATGAGATCAAGGGAAAGAAAAAAAAGAGAGAAATGAGATCAAGAGGAAGGAAAAAAGAGAGAAATGAGATCAAGAGGAAGGAAAAAAGAGAGAAATTAGATCAAGAGGAAAGAAAAAAGAGACAAATGTGATGAAGTGGAAGGAAAAAAGAGAGAAACGAGATCAAAAGAAATAAAAAAAAGAGAGAAATGAGATCAAGAGAAAGAAAAAAAGAGAGAAATGAGATCAAGAGAAAGGAAAAAAAGAGAGAAATGAGATCAAGAGGAAGGGAAAAAAGAGAAATGAGATCAAGGGAAAGAAAAAAAAGAGAGAAATGAGATCAAGAGGAAGGAAAAAAGAGAGAAATGAGATCAAGAGGAAGGAAAAAAGAGAGAAATTAGATCAAGAGGAAGGGAAAAAAAGAGAAATGAGATCAAGAGGAAGAAATAAAAAAGAGAAATGAGATCTAGAGAAAGAAAAACAAAAGAGAGAAATGAGATCAAGAGGAGGAAAAAAGAGAGAAATGAGATCGAGAAAGAAAAAAAAAGAGAAAATGAGATCAAGAGAATGATAAAAAATGAGAGAAATGGTATCAAGAAAAAGAAAAAAATGGAGAAATGAGATCAAGAGAAAGAAAAAAAGGGAAATTAGATCAAGAGGAAAGGAAAAAAAGAGAGAAATGAGATCAAGAGAAAGAAATAAAAACAAGAAATGAGATCAAGAGAAAGAAAAAAAAGAGAGAAATGTGATCAAGTGAAAGAAATAAAAGAGAGAAATGACATTAAGAGGAAGGAAAAAAAGAGAGAAATGTAATCAAGAGGAAGGAAAAAAGAGAGAAATGAGATCAAGAGAAAGAAAAAAAGAGAGAAATGAGATCAAGAGAAAGAAAAAAAAAGAGAAGAATGAGATCAAGTGGAAGGAAAAAAGAGAGAAATGTGCTAAAGAGAAAGAAAAAAAGAGAAATTAGATCAAGAGGAAGGAAAAAAGAGAGAAATGAGATGAAGAGAAAGAAAAAAAAAGAAAAATGAGATCAAGAGAAAGAAAAAAGAGAGAAATGAGATCAAGAGAAAAAAAAAAGATAGAAACGAGATCAAGAGGGAAAAAAAAGAGAGAAATGAGATCAAGAGAAAGAAAAAAAGAGAGAAATAAGATCAAGAGGAAGGAAAAAAGAGAGAAATGAGCTCAAGAGAAAGGAAAAAAAGAGAGAAATGAGATCAAGAGGAAGGGAAATAAGAGAAATGAGATCAAGGGAAAGAAAAAAAAGAGAGAAATGAGATCAAGAGGAAGGAAAAAAGAGAGAAACGAGATCAAGAGGAAGGAAAAAAGAGAGAAATTAGATCAAGAGGAAAGAAAAAAGAGACAAATGTGATGAAGTGGAAGGAAAAAAGAGAGAAACGAGATCAAAAGAAATAAAAAAAAGAGAGAAATGAGATCAAGCGAAAGAAAAAAAGAGAGAAATGAGATCAAGAGAAAGGAAAAAAAGAGAGAAATGAGATCAAGAGGAAGGGAAAAAAGAGAAATGATATCAAGGGAAAGAAAAAAAAGAGAGAAATGAGATCAAGAGGAAGGAAAAAAGAGAGAAATGAGATCAAGAGGAAGGAAAAAAGAGATAAATTAGATCAAGAGGAAAGGAAAAAAAGAGAGAAATGAGATGAAGAGAAAGAAAAACAAAAGAAAAATGAGATCAAGAGAAAAAAAAAGAGAGAAATGAGATCAAGAGAAAGAAAAAAAGAGAGTAATGAGATCAAGAGGAAGGGAAAAAAAGAGAAATGAGATCAAGAGGAAGAAATAAAAAAGAGAAATGAGATCTAGAGAAAGAAAAAAAAAAGAGAGAAATGAGATCAAGAGGAGGAAAAAAGAGAGAAATGAGATCGAGAAAGAAAAAAAAAGAGAAAATGAGATCAAGAGAATGATAAAAAATGAGAGAAATGGTATCAAGAAAAAGAAAAAAATGGAGAAATGAGATCAAGAGGAAGGAAAAAAGAGAGAAATGAGCTCAAGAGAAAGAAAAATAGGGAAATTAGATCAAGAGGAAAGGAAAAAAAGAGAGAAATGAGATCAACAGAAAGAAATAAAAATAAGAAATGAGATCAAGAGAAAGAAAAAAAAGAGAGAAATGTGATCAAGTGAAAGAAATAAGAGAGAAATGACATTAAGAGGAAGGAAAAAAAGAGAGAAATGTAATCAAGAGGAAGGAAAAAAGAGAGAAATGAGATCAAGAGAAAGAAAAAAAGAGAGAAATGAGATCAAGAGGAAAAAAAAGAGAGAAATGAGATCAAGAGAAAGAAAAAAAAAGAGAGGAATGAGATCAAGTGGAAGGAAAAAAGAGAGAAATGAGCTCAAGAGAAAGAAAAAAAGAGAAATTAGATCAAGAGGAAGGAAAAAAGAGAGAAATGAGATGAAGAGAAAGAAAAAAAAAAGAAAAATGAGATCAAGAGAAAGAAAAAAAAGAGAGAAATGAGATCAAGAGGAAGGGAAAAAAAATAGAAATGAGATCAAGAGAAAGAAAAAAAGAGAGAAATGAGATCAAGAGGAAAAAAAAAGAGAGAAATGAGATCAAGAGAAAGAAAAAAAAGATAGGAATGAGATCAAGTGGAAGGAAAAAAGAGAGAAATGAGCTCAAGAGAAAGAAAAAAAGAGAAATTAGATCAAGAGGAAGGAAAAAAGAGAGAAATGAGATGAAGAGAAAGAAAAAAAAAAGAAAAATGAGATCAAGAGAAAGAAAAAAAGAGAGAAATGAGATGAAGAGGAAGGAAAAAAGAGAGAAATGAGATCAAGAGAAAGAAAAAAAAAGAAAGAAAGAAGATCATGAGGAAGAAAAAAAAGAGAAATGAGATCATGAGGAAGGAAAAAAGAGAGAAATGAGATCAAGAGAAAGAAAAAAAACAGAAATTAGATCAAGAGGAAAGAAAAAAGAGACAAATGTGATGAAGTGGAAGGAAAAAAGAGAGAAACGAGATCAAAAGAAATAAAAAAAAGAGAGAAATGAGATCAAGAGAAAGAAAAAAAGAGAGAAATGAGATCAAGAGAAAGGAAAAAAAAGAGAGAAATGAGATCAAGAGGAAGGGAAAAAAGAGAAATTAGATCAAGAGGAAAGGAAAAAATGAGAGAAATGAGGTGAAGAGAAAAAAAAACAAAAGAAAAATGAGATCAAGAGAAAAAAAAAGAGAGAAATGAGATCAAGAGAAAGAAAAAAAGACAGTAATGAGATCAAGAGGAAGGGTAAAAAAGAGAAATGAGATCAAGAGGAAGAAATAAAAAAGAGAAATGAGATCTAGAGAAAGAAAAAAAAAAGTGAGAAATGAGATCAAGAGAAAGAAAAAAAAAGAGAGAAATGAGATCAAGACAATGATAAAAAAAGAGAGAAATGATATCAAGAAAAAGAAAAAATGGAGAAATGAGATCAAGAGGAAGAAAAAAAAGAGAAATGAGCTCAAGAGAAAGAAAAAAAGAGAAATTAAATCAAGAGGAAAGAAAAAAGAGAGAAATGTGATGAAGTGGAAGGAAAAAAGAGAGAAACGAGATCAAAAGAAAGAAATAAAAGAGAGAAATGAGATCAAGAGAAAGAAAAAAGAGAGAAATGAGATCAAGAGAAAGGAAAAAAAAGAGAGAAATGAGATCAAGAGAATAAAAAAAAGAGAGAAATGAGATCAAGAGGAAGGAAAAAAGAGAGAAATGAGATCAAGAGAAAGAAATAAAAACAAGAAATGAGATCAAGAGAAAGAAAAAAAAGAGAGAAATGTGATCAAGTGAAAGAAATAAAAGAGAGAAATGTGATGAAGTGGAAGGAAAAAAGAGAGAAATGAGATCAAGAGAAAGAAAAAAAGAGAGAAATGACATCAAGAGGAAGGGAAAAAAAGAGAGAAATGAGATCAAGAGGGAAAAAAAAGAGAGAAATGAGATCAAGAGAAAGAAAAAAAAGAGAGAAATGAGATCAAGAGGAAGGAAAAAAGAGAGAAATGAGCTCAAGAGAAAGAAAAAAAGAGAAATTAGATCAAGAGGAAAGAAAAAAGAGAGAAATGTGATGAAGTGGAAGGAAAAAAGAGAGAAACGAGATCAAGGGAAAGAAAAAAAAGAGAGAAATGAGATCAAGAGGAAGGAAAAAAGAGAGAAATGAGATCAAGAGGAAAGAAAAAAAGTGAAATAAGATCAAGAGAAAGAAAAAAGAAAGAAATTATATCAAGAGGAAAGGAGAAAAAGAGAGAAATGAGATGAAGAGAAAGAAAAAAAAATAAAATGAGATCAAGAGAAAGAAAAAAAGAGAGAAATGAGATCAAGAGGAAGGAAAAAAGAGAGAAATGAGATCAAGAGAAAGAAAAAAAAAGAAAGAAAGAAGATCATGAGGAAGAAAAAAAAAGAGAAATGAGATCATGAGGAAGGAAAAAAGAGAGAAATGAGATCAAGAGAAAGAAAAAAAAAGAAAGAAAGAAGATCAAGAGGAAGGAAAAAAGAGAGAAATTAGATGAAGAGAAAGAAAAAAAAGAAAAATGAGATCAAGAGAAAGAAAAAAAAGAGAGAAATGAGATCAAGAGGAAGGGAAAAAAAGAGAAATGAGATCAAGAGAAAGAAAAAAAGGGAAATGAGATCAAGAGGAAGGAAAAAAGAGAGAAATGAGATGAAGAGAAAAAAAAAGAGTGAAATGAGATCAAGAGGAAGGAAAAAAGAGAGAAATGAGCTCAAGAGAAAGAAAAAAAGAGAAATTAGATCAAGAGGAAAGAAAAAAGAGAAAATGTGATGAAGTGGAAGGAAAAAAGAGAGAAACGAGATCAAAAGAAAGAAAAAAAAGAGAGAAATGAGATCAAGAGGAAGGAAAAAAGAGAGAAATGAGATGAAGAGAAAGAAAAAAAGTGAAATAAGATCAAGAGAAAGAAAAAAGAAAGAAATTATATCAAGAGGAAAGGAAAAAAAGAGAGAAATTAGATGAAGAGAAAGAAAAAAAAATAAAATAAGATCAAGAGAAAGAAAAAAGAGAGAAATGAGATCAAGAGGAAGGAAAAAAGAGAGAAATGAGATCAAGAGAAAGAAAAAAAAAAGAAAGAAAGAAGATCAAGAGGAAGAAAAAAAGAGAGAAATGAGATCAAGAGGAAGGAAAAAAGAGAGAAATGAGATCAAGAGAAAGAAAAAAAAAGAAAAATGAGATCAAGAGAAAGAAAAAAAAGAGAGAAATGAGATCAAGAGGAAGGGAAAAAAAGAGAAATGAGATCAAGAGAAAGAAAAAAAAGGGAAATGAGATCAAGAGGTAGGAAAAAAGAGAGAAATGAGATGAAGAGGAAAGGAAAACGAGAGAAATGAGATGAAGAGAAAGAAAAACAAAAGAAAAATGAGATCAAGAGAAAGAAAAAAAATGAGATCAAGAGGAAGGAAAAAAAAGAAAAATGAGATCAAGAGGAAAGAAAAAAGAGAGAAATCTGATGAAGTGGAAGGAAAAAAGAGAGAAATGAGATCAAAAGAAAGAAAAAAAAGAGAGAAATGAGATCAAGAGAAAGAAAAAAAGAGAGAAATGAGATCAAGAGAAAGGAAAAAAAGAGAGAAACGAGATCAAGAGAATGAAAAAACAAGAGAGAAATGAGATCAAGAGGAAGGAAAAAAGAGATAAATGAGATCAAGAGGAAGGAAGAAAAAGAGAAATGAGATCAAGAGAAAGAAAAAAAAGAGAGAAATGAGATCAAGAGGAAGGAAAAATGAGAGAAATGAGATCAAGAGAAAGAAAAAAAAGAGAAATGAGATCAAGAGGAAAGAAAAAAGAGAGAAATGTGATGAAGTGGAAGGAAAAAAGAGAGAAACGAGATCAAGGGAAAGAAAAAAAAGAGAGAAATGAGATCAAGAGGAAGGAAAAAAGAGAGAAATGAGATCAAGAGGAAAGAAAAAAAGTGAAATAAGATCAAGAGAAAGAAAAAAGAAAGAAATTATATCAAGAGGAAAGGAGAAAAAGAGAGAAATGAGATCAAGAGGAAGGAAAAAAGAGAGAAATGAGATCAAGAGAAAGAAAAAAAAAGAAAGAAAGAAGATCATGAGGAAGAAAAAAAAAGAGAAATGAGATCATGAGGAAGGAAAAAAGAGAGAAATGAGATCAAGAGAAAGAAAAAAAAAGAAAGAAAGAAGATCAAGAGGAAGGAAAAAAGAGAGAAATTAGATGAAGAGAAAGAAAAAAAAGAAAAATGAGATCAAGAGAAAGAAAAAAAAGAGAGAAATGAGATCAAGAGGAAGGGAAAAAAAGAGAAATGAGATCAAGAGAAAGAAAAAAAGGGAAATGAGATCAAGAGGAAGGAAAAAAGAGAGAAATGAGATGAAGAGAAAAAAAAAAGAGTGAAATGAGCTCAAGAGAAAGAAAAAAAGAGAAATTAGATCAAGAGGAAAGAAAAAAGAGAAAATGTGATGAAGTGGAAGGAAAAAAGAGAGAAACGAGATCAAAAGAAAGAAAAAAAAGAGAGAAATGAGATCAAGAGGAAGGAAAAAAGAGAGAAATGAGATGAAGAGAAAAAAAAAGTGAAATAAGATCAAGAGAAAGAAAAAAGAAAGAAATTATATCAAGAGGAAAGGAAAAAAAGAGAGAAATTAGATGAAGAGAAAGAAAAAAAAATAAAATAAGATAAAGAGAAAGAAAAAAGAGAGAAATGAGATCAAGAGGAAGGAAAAAAGAGAGAAATGAGATCAAGAGAAACAAAAAAAAAAAGAAAGAAAGAAGATCAAGAGGAAGAAAAAAAGAGAGAAATGAGATCAAGAGGAAGGAAAAAAGAGAGAAATGAGATCAAGAGAAAGAAAAAAAAGAAAGAAAGAAGATCAAGAGGAAGGAAAAAAGAGAGAAATTAGATGAAGAGAAAGAAAAAAAAAGAAAAATGAGATCAAGAGAAAGAAAAAAAAGAGAGAAATGAGATCAAGAGGAAGGGAAAAAAAGAGAAATGAGATCAAGAGAAAGAAAAAAAAGGGAAATGAGATCAAGAGGTAGGAAAAAAGAGAGAAATGAGATGAAGAGGAAAGGAAAACGAGAGAAATGAGATGAAGAGAAAGAAAAACAAAAGAAAAATGAGATCAAGAGAAAGAAAAAAATGAGATCAAGAGGAAGGAAAAAAAAGAAAAATGAGATCAAGAGGAAAGAAAAAAGAGAGAAATCTGATGAAGTGGAAGGAAAAAAGAGAGAAATGAGATCAAAAGAAAGAAAAAAAAGAGAGAAATGAGATCAAGAGAAAGAAAAAAAGAGAGAAATGAGATCAAGAGAAAGGAAAAAAAGAGAGAAACGAGATCAAGAGAATGAAAAAACAAGAGAGAAATGAGATCAAGAGGAAGGAAAAAAGAGATAAATGAGATCAAGAGGAAGGAAGAAAAAGAGAAATGAGATCAAGAGAAAGAAAAAAAAGAGAGAAATGAGATCAAGAGGAAGGAAAAATGAGAGAAATGAGATCAAGAGAAAGAAAAAAAAGAGAAATGAGATCAAGAAGGGAAAAAGAGAGTAATGAGATCTAGAGGAAGGGAAAAAAAGCGGGAAATGAGATCTAGAGAAAGAAAAATAAGAGAGAAATGACATCAAGATGAAGGAAAAAAGAGAGAAAATTACGTACAAAATTTCACAAGAATACTACGGATTCTACAAGTTTTAGTATGAATCATAATCTAGTCTTGAAGATTGACGCAGTCTAGTCGGGTGCTTTTTAGGACGTCTCTGTGTAAAGAAGTTAAAAACAGATTTAGGCCAGTATGATACAGTTTGCATGTTTTTCCCGCTTTTTCCTCTTGTCCATCAAGTCAACCCCAGCATTCATTCTGAAAAGAGTAGACGGCTTGAAGGAAAATAAATTATGTTTCTCAGGAATCTGTGGATAAGAACATACCATTTTAATTTGGAATAAGATTTCCTTTTTCCATGTATTTTGATGTGCCCTAATCAAATTACTAACGGAGAAAGACGTAGAATCAAGACGGATAAATTGAGTAACCATTAAAAATGTATAGGAATAACATGCAACCAAAACCATGACGAATGTCATCGATGGTATTGATTACAGTCATGATATCGATGATGATCTTGATGGTGACAAATGTTAATGTTACATGATTCAAGCTATTGGAATATATGGCGAATTGATATAATTAAATATCGTTTGCAATAATTTATTTTCCTTTCAGCAAATTATGTTTTCTATCTTCTATCCCTTTCATTCTTTTCGTTTCTCATTTTTTTAGTCGCCTGTCTCGTTCACCTTCTGCTCGTCATGTTTACGGTTCTATGTTTTCTTCTGGAACTGGCGCTAGTTTCATCGTTTAGACACAAAATATTTCAACCAAGAGAAAGCTCTAGAACTTTCTTTAAACGTTATCTACTTTGCAAGAAAACATATCAAACTTTGGAAATTCATTTTTTTCTTTAAAATGGATGTTTAATGACGACGAATAGAAACCTAATATAAAACATTGCACCTCTTTGCATAAAAATCGACTTTGTAACCATACAGATATGTCCATTTCTATTTGCGTGAGCAAAATTGTATTGTATTTAATTGTGTGAATAAAGATATTTTGTCCGGACATATTTACTCTGATACACGGTCAGGTGGGTTTGGCACTCAGTGAGGATAAAACTCATTACAATAGTGAATTAGTTTGTGAGTTGAGCTCTCTAATCACTCTACCGGTGGTGCTCGATGGCGTGCGCGCGTGTGTGTGAGCGCGCATGCGCACAACTGAAGAAGAATGTATGAAAAAATATAAATAGTTTTAAGTATCATTGGCACCTTAGCGTTCATCATTGCACAAATGTAGCAATCATAAATAGATTTTGAGATTTCCTTAAATGAATCATTACTTGTTGCATCTGGGTATCGTAGAAATAGAAATCTTAGATTTCACGCTGAATAGAACTCTGAAACGTTGGCATTGTGGATTCCCTTGCTGCTGTTTGCAAGGTTCTATCTAAATAAATTGACAGAGCGTCTTTGTGAACTACTGCTTGCGTCCGGGTGATATAGAAAGAGATAGATAGATAGATAGAGAGAGAGAGAGAGAGAGAGAGAGAGAGAGAGAGAGAGAGAAATAAAGAGATAAAGAAATGGAGGGAAAAAGAGAAAGAGATAAAGAAAGAGAGAGATAGAGAAAGATAAAGAAAGAGATAGAGAGAGATAAAAAGTGATAGAGAAAAATATAAAGAAAGAGAGAGAGAGAAACGAAGAAAGAGATAGAGAGAAATAAAAAAAGTGATAGAGAAAAATATAAAGAAAGAGAGAGAATTGAAGAAAGAGATAGAGAGAGATAAAAAGTGATAGAGAAAAATATAAAGAAAGAGAGAGAGAGAAATGAAGAAAGAGATAGAGAGATAAAAAAGTGATAGAGAAAAATATAAAGAAAGAGAGAAATGAGGAAAGAGATAGATATAAAGAAAGAGATAGAAAGAAAGATAAATAAAGAGGCAGAGAGAAATAAAGAGAAAGATAAAGAAAGAGATAGAAAAAATAAAGAAAGAGATAAAGAGGAAGATAAAGAAAGAAATAGAGAGAGATAAAGAAAGAGAGAGATAAAGAAAGAGAAAGAGATAAAGAGAAAGATAAAGTAAGAGAGAGAAAAAGATAAAGAAAGAAAGAGAGATTTAAAAAAAAAAGAGATTGGTGATTGTACGATAGGGAGTCAGAAGATAACGCTTTGATTTTGTTGGCGCTAGAGAGAGTTACATTAACAGACAAAATGGCGGCAGAAGAGGAGCTATGCGCGTTGAGTAGATGAAAAAGAAAAGAGAGAGAGAAATATCAGCTGACATTATTTCAAAAAGGCAGAGAGAGAGAAAGAGATAGAGAGAGGAAGAGGAGGAGAGATGTGACTGCATTTGCGTATGTGTCGCCGGGCACACAGGAACCCATGAGTGAGTGTCTGGGACTGTGTGTGGTCTACTTGATTTTATGAATACGCGCATGCGCGTTTCTGCCTCTCCGTGTGTATGTATGTGTATGCGCGTGCGTGAGAGAGTGTGTGTGTATGTGTATCGAAGCGTTTGCCAATTTGCAAGAATCTGTGCTTGTCCCACTTAGTACTCATAGAACTGAGGCTAAATATGTGTGTGGTCTTATTCATTTTTTATTATATATTCTTGAGATATTTATAAATATAAGTTTCCTTCTCATGAGAATCTCTTTCTCTCTCTCTCACTCACTCACTCACTCTCCCCCCCTCTCTCTCTCCATATATATATATATATATATATATATATATGCGTGTATATATATATATATATATATATATATATATATATATATATATGTATATATATATATGTATATATATATATATATATATATATATAACACAAACGCACACAGAGACCAAATGTAAATGTATTGTTTTTCTTATTTGGGTGTATTTGACTGCATCAATAGATAAATGTATGAAAAATTTCTCAGAGTTAACCTACAGAAAAGGGCAATATTTATAAATGTAATAGACAATAGGAAAATTGCTATAGACACGTTTCACCCCCCACCCCAATGTGGACTTTTTCAAAGCAAAAACGAAATGAATTTATTAAACAAAGTAACTAATAATAACAAAAACAAAATGTCCTTAGCCACTGGAAGAATTTAGAGAACGCTATTTTCATATTGTTAACTGAAAATTACGTCAAGTTAACAGTATGAAAATAGCGTTCTCTAAATTCTTCCAGTTGTTAAGGACATTTTGTTTTTGTTATTATTAGTTACTTTGTTTAATAAATTCATTTCGTTTTTCTCCTTGAAAAAGTCCACATTGGGGTGGGGGGTGAAACGTGTCGGCTACTATTATTAGTTTTTTTACAATTCATTTTTTACATTTATAGATAAATGTATGTAGGTAAACATCCCTGATTGACAAAAATCAAATTTGTTCTTAAAATGCTTTGAATGTTGATTCTCATAACGATCTGAGAATGATTGAAATAAACATCAAAATAGTTGCAGAATTGAGGACACTTTCTTGTACATTAATCAGGATTTACATTCAGTTACGCTAGTCAGCTATTGCATCTGGTTTTGCTCACCACAATATCATTTTTGCATATGTCCACATTGACCGGGCTGTTTTATACTTGCTTATACGAATGATTAACCTAAATTCTTAATCTTAATAATCTCCGTATAGCCAAGCGTTGTGTTCATGATCCATAGCTTAAGGAGCTACGAATTTTCCCACCAGCGTTTGTGCCCGGTTTTCGATCCCAAGTAATGCATCCAGACATACTTCAGTAAAAACACAGACGCAATATACTCTTCATATATACTCATCCATATATATATATATATATATATATATATATATATATATATATATATATATATATATATATATGCATCTGTAAGCAAGTAATCATTCACACACGCACATATGTGTGTACGATTACATGCATACAGATGCATATATATATATATATATATATATATATATATTTATATATATGCATCTGTATGCATGTAATCATACGTGTGTACGATTACATTCATACATGATATGTTACACGCACACACGTTTGCATGTAATGGTACACACACACACACGCACATACACATGAGAGCGATTACATGCATATATATATATATATATATATATATATATATATATATATATATATATATATATGCATCTGTATGCATGTAATGGTACACACAAACACACATGCGCATGCACATATATATGTGCGTGTGAGAGCGATTACATGCATACAGATGCATATATATATATATATATATATATATATATATATGACTGAATATCTCCGAAAATTATGAATTCATGTACGGAATGTGTGGGGAGGAGGTGGTAATATGCCCTCCCCCGCAATATCGTGGGACCAACCAGCAAGAAATGTCGGTAGATTTAAAGATCACTAAGTTGTTTAAGTGTTTACTTATTTATGGCTTCTTTATTACTTATTCCTTAATTTCTTCCTCTTTCCCGCACCCCCACCCACCGTTAGACACATCCCCCCCATCCCTCTTCTTCTTTCACTTCCTCTCTTTCATTTTCTCAAGTGTCTACATTTTTATTTCTGTGTTCCAGAATTTATCTATGGACACATTAGGTTCCACACAGAAGAGCAAATTTCCAAACACACCCACAGGAATCACGTGAGCAAACACGAACAAAGGTGTTTATCTCGGAAGGGTGTCATGTAGGTAGGTGCCAATCTATATTTTAAATTATATATATATATATATATATATATATATAGAGAGAGAGAGAGAGAGATAGACAGACAAACACACAGAGAAAGTGATAGAGAGAGTGTGTGCGTAATCTATACCTATTTCATAGATATACTGATATATATAGACTGTGATGAACAAACTGGGATATATATATATATGTGTGTGTGTGAGTCTGTGTGTGTGTCTGTATGTGTGTGTGTGTGTGCGGTATTTAGTGGAAAGTGCTCAATATCCGTGACAGAGCTAACATATGAGGTCGCATAGTGAGTTGTTTGTGACCTTAGGTTTCACGCTTTCACAATCCTCAGGCAGATCACGAAAGTGTGAAATCTAAAGTTACGAACAACTCTCCATGCAACCTCATATATATATTTATATATATATATATATATATATATATAGATATAGATATAATGCGACATTGCTCTATTTATTGAACAATTTAGTTCATGCCACATCGACTAATAAATTCCTACAAAAAAAAATTTATCAAATTACCATATTAGTAAAAAACGCATTCTCTTAAATTTTCAAAAAAATTCAAACTTAGCGTTGCGACTGCACGATGCAAAATTTCTTATCCGTTAATTTCTAAAAAAACATATTTCAATTAACATTTAATCTTTCGTGTCCCGCTACTACCTGGATTTACTAAAAAAACAAATTAATTTCCATGCCTGAGGATGGCTGTAAGTACAGCTGAAAGTACTAGCAAAATAAAAAAAGACCTTATAAAACTTGAAGTTATAAAAAACAAGGATCATAACATTCATCAAGAGGTTTGTGGGTTAATGTAACTTTAATAAATTTGTTTGCGAAGATGTTTTTCGCCATTTATATCATTAACTTTACTAATCTACTTTTTGTATGAATGATTCATGCAATATATATATATATATATATATATATATATATATATATATATATATATATATATATATATTACAGATAGATAGATAGATAGATAGATCAAGAGAGGCTGCTAGTATATATTAACAAGCTGATACAATTAGAGAGAAACAGAGATATTAAATGAACTTGGATGGAAATGAACTAAATTAAAAACTAATGTGTGAATTCCTAAAACCACGTTTATTCTTCTTAAAATATATATATGTATATAGACATTAAATTAATAACAGACACATTAGTATGCTCTTATTTACTGATAAAATATACATTTCCCATGAGTAAGCTTGTTAGGATTAATGTTTCTTAATGAAAGTGTGTACAGGTGGGTGGGTGTCAGTGTCTAAAGTAAAAAAACATATATCTTTCTCTTGACTTCGCGAACGAAAAACTTTACAGATTACCGTCCACGTCCGATACAATCTCTCTTCTATCTGACCAGTTCAATGCAGATCTGGCTGAGGCGGCTGCAAAGAATGTCCTCCTTCTCTTGTCCAGATCAACCCTACACTCCTTCTCGGGAGAGCAGACAGTTCGTCTCTAGGATTACGGCTAGGTGAGATCACTGGCTATGGTCGATAGGACATGTATTGAATGATCTCTTCAGAGAATCATTGTAACTCTTCTTGATCACCCACCGTCGCGGGATCCAATGGAGAGTTCACCGTAAAGTACAGTCTTGGGCAGGTGCTGGTCGTTCATCCTGGAGACATGGCTGCGTTTTCAACAGCTTCGCCTCATTGCTAGTGATAGCCACTTCCTCTAGGACCTCAGCGTTGGAGATGTCATCAATTGATGTTGACGATAGGGAGTACTGAAGGAGTCACAGCTGGTGATGATAGGTGACTCAGAGCCATGAATGAGAGTGGTTGGTACAACGGTTCTGTAGACAATAATCTTAATATTTCAGGCGTTTGTAGTTCCAATCTGACAAATGCACAGTTCGCCAGACTACTGTAGATTTATTTGTCGATCTTGACGTCCGATAAAATGATTTATCTCTTGTAGAAGCATTGGCGTACTGTCTTCACTCCAGTCTCGCTGGGGATAATATTTAGAGGTTGATATTCTTCCTGAGTTGCACATTGATGAAGAACTACAGTCTTTTAAAAACTGATTTTGAGTCCGACAAGCTGCGCAAACATTGCGACCAAGATTTTATACACTTCAGGTATTCTCTGTGTGAAAAATAAAAGTAGCATTATTGTCAAAAAAGTTCATGGATGAAGTGCGCCATACTCTCGCGCTGGCCTTTAGATATCTCAGATTGAACAAACTGTTATCATGTATATATCACCTTCAACATCGAGTTCTTCTCTCACTCTATAGGACAGCAACCTGAAAATATTCCGAGGAAGATATATATATATATATATATATATATATATATATATATATATATATATATATCTGGAGAGTTAGAATATATATATATATATATATATATATATATATATATATATATATATATATATGTATGTATAGGGTGTGGCTGGTATTTGAGGACATACAGATTTAAGTTTAATACTGCTTCCCACTTACTTCTAATGCTTTTATTTTTCAGAAATCAAGAATGGCAAACCCTATGATAACAAATGAAATGAAAAGGCATGCTGTGATTGTGGCATTAAAAGCTGATCATAGCGATTTGGATATTGCACGTTTCCTCAGAGGTGCATGACCGTTTGTCTACAAGATACAAAAAGAGTTAGAAGACGCTGATAGTTCCCCAATGTCTGTATCAAAACATAAAAGACATTCTGCACGTTCTGATAAAGTGAGAACATCCAAATTTATTCAGGAAGTCAAGCAGACAATTGATGAAAACCGAGGTCAGTCAATGAGGTCAATTGCCAAAAAGCAGCATGTGTCTGAAAAATCAATCAGAAGGTGTGTTCATGAAGACATTCGATACAAGACCTACGTGATTAAGAGAGGTCAATTTATGTCTGAAAAAACACAAAACAAAAAAAAACTGTTTAAACAGATCCAAAAGGCTTTTAAACAAACTTAAAAATCCTTCAGAAGCTGGTGTAATTTGGTCTCAGAAGAGAAAAATTTTGCTAAAGATCAAAAACAACAGAAGAAAAGACAGATGGCTTTGTTCAGATCCTTCTGAGGTGCCAAGAGTGATGCGCACAAAATTTCCTTCAAGTCTTATGGTATTGGGTGTTAGCAATGAAAGACCACCACACTTTTCCCCACAAGGTCTTAGAGTAAATGCTGCTGCTTACATTGAGGTTCTAGAAACAGTTGTCAAGCCCTGGATTGACAACATATGCAACGGCAGGCCTTACATGTTCCAGCAAGACTCTGTCCATTCCACAAGGCTCTACGAACACAAGAATGGATGGCTGACCATTTATACGACCACATCACACCCAACATTTGGCCTTCTAACTCTCCAGATCTCAATCCAGTAGACTATTATGTGTAGAGCATTGTTGAGAAGGAGGTTAATAAACAGCCTCATAACACCAAAGACTCTCTTAAATCTGCAATAGTTCGAGTAATGTCTGATATAAATAAGGACCAATTAATCAAAGCTTGCAGCCGATTTCGACTTCATGTAGGAGCAGTTATTGATGCTAGTTGTGGTTTTATTGAAAAAATTAAATAATAGTTAGCTACATGTCATGTTTACTTGTTTGTAATCAAGTATAATTATATTCATTTCTTCAGGAAGTTTTTTTTACTAATCCATAAAATCTGTCCTCAGCGGCATATACATATATATATATATATATAGGTAAAATGCGAATAAATGGAGTATAATTCCACTGTATGTAACATTTAATTTAAAAGAGAGCTCAAAAAAGTTGTAGAGCAACATATTATTTATTTTAGGATATTAAAACATTAACATCGCCCGAGGAGACACATTTGTAGTGTTGAAACATAATTGTAATTGTGTAGCTATTTTCAACGTGTTTTTGTCTTAATATCTATATCTCTCTCTCTCTCTATCTCTCTCTCTCTCTCTCTATATATATATATATATATATATATATATATAAATATATAAATATATATATATATATATATATATATATATATATATATATATATATATGAAGACTACGAAAATATTTTAACAGGTGTTTTAGTTAATATTTTCTGGTTTTATCACTAGTAATTTTATTTATGGTTTAAGATTATAGATATTTTTCAGGAATTGTATCTGATGGCACTTTCAGTCACTTTGTACATGTTCAAGGAATAAAGTTATTTCTAATCGGAATAAATAATTCTTCGTCTTATAGAGACAAAATAAGCATTATTACAAAATGAACTGAAAAAAAAGTTCAATTAACAAAATACCATTCAGTATTGGAACAAGTGTTTTAAATAATTTTTGTAAAAATGTAACATAGATATAGCACCATTGAGAAACTATTCGAGCATCTGCTGATTAAAATTCAACTGAAAATGTAACATGATTAATAGTTAAAACTCAAAATATTATGTCTATATCTCTGTGATGAGGTATTATGATTACTTACATAATTTACATTATTCGAACTATTATCCTCATCTTCATTGCCATATACACAAAGTTTCTCGAGGACATATGACCCAGTGGATAAAGGCGTTGGTTAGCTCCAGTGACGAGTCCCAAAGAGTTGTGAGTTTAATACCAGGCTACATCAATGGTGAACCAAAAACTTGGAGAGTTGAGTTAAAGGGAAATAACTGAAACATTCGGAAGTTGGCATGGCACGTGGAACTAGAACAATCTGCCCCGGTGGACGAAATAAAGAGTTCGGTACAAAAATCCAATCACCTGAAGGCCGGAGCGTCCAACAGACCAAACGTTATGAATATGGCAATAACAGTCCGAATAATGTACATAATGTAAGTTATCAAAATATTATGCTAAAAACTATATCAAAATAAAACGCCTTAAAAGCAAAAAAAGGGTGTTTTTCATTAAGACGGATCAAAGTCAGCAGTAAATAAATCAGTGTTATTGGTGAAAATATATTTATTTCTCTATTGGATCATGTTATTTCAGTCATAACAATTATGTGTGAAAAATAATATCGCCAAAATGTCCGCTAAGGCTTCGCCGGCATACATTCATTCGATGGTCAAAATTTTTGATGAGGTCTCTGCATAGTTGCTCCTCGATCTCACCAATATGCCTTATGATTCTTCAGCTGTTGAATTGTTATTGGTTTGTTGGCATAGGCCTTACTTTTGAGATGACCCCAAAGGAAGAAATCTAAAGGCGTCAAGTCGCACGATCGTAGTGTCCAATTGACTTCGCTGTTTCCAGAGATGATGCGACTTGGGAACATTTCATTCAATAAAGCTATTGTTGCATTCTTTTCGTAACAGGCTTCGATAACTTTAATACGTTGTTTGATTATTAATCTTTCTATGGTTGAAATTGCCAAAGACTTAAGTTGTATAATCTGAAGGCAAGAGAAATAAAATCATTAGACGCTTAAACTTAATTCACATTTAAAATCGGTACAAGTTATTAGAACACCCTTTACTTATCATGATTGAAAGTAGTTTTTAAATGGCTTGAAGTGAACACAGAAACAATGTCGCGAAAAGAATAAAACAATCAATATAATTTTGTAAGAAAGTAAGAAAAAAATCTCTTGAAAGAAATATTTGCTTGATCTTAAAGAAAAGACGCTAAAATGTTGCTAAAAAGATGCGTCTTTATCAGGTGTTGTGGTAGCGAGAGAGCGTCGAAATAAATAAAAGAATAAATAAAATTAATTCTTCAAATGTTCACCAAAGAATACTGTGTTACCCTCGACGAGCCAGACGCATGGAGCAGAATTTGAATAGCTACTGGCTGAAACCACCCTAAAAAGTTGTGACGTAAATATGGCACAGCTAGCGTGATATTTTGGGTGGGATTATAGGTGACGGGCCCATGGCAATGTTATGATAATGGCTCGAGCAGATACTGACTTTTGAAGGTATGCGTGCAACTATGCTTAAAGAAGTGAAACGCTTTTAGAAAGAAGATGATTTTTATGAATGACAATGCGTTATCACATTCGACGAAAAAATTATGAATATCTGAATAAAATGTGTTTTAAAGAATTAAAGAATTTCTTCGGAAAAAAATGACATCGTCATGTTCGCTTGACCTTAACTGGATCGAAAATTTGTGAGGCATTCTAAAGTTTAACATTGATGGGCGGCAATTTACAAGGAAAGATGAACTTTGGAATGTTATTCTGGAAGCTTTACACCCTGTTTTGTATGAAGTAATACAGCCGCTCCCCAAGTCAACGGACGAACAACTGAAATTAGTATCAGGAAATGGAGCATACATTTAAAATGACAACGTTTTTGTTGTTAAATATATGCAAATAATGCAACCCTCTCAAAATCTATCTCATCCTCATTTCCTTCGAATTTCATTGGTAAGCAGAAAGTTCCATTCAGTCAGTTTCTTTCCATGAGCAGCTACTTTGTGGAACAGACTCCCAAGAGGGTGCTTACCAGATCAGTACGATCTTAACCTCTTCAAGTTTCGGGTTAATTGTTATTTACTTTCAACAACCTCATTCAATAACCTTCTACCATGCGTGGCTCTAGAACCTTGTATTGGGTGAACAGCAGTAAAAGTAAAATACATCAACTAAAACACGGCCAAAATAAAAGAGATAATCAGAAAAATAACACCATCTTATAATAGCAACTCAAAATAATGTAACCTTTGCCTAGAGGAATAATAATAATAATAATAATAATAATAATAATAATAATAATAATAATAGTAATAATAATAATAATAATAATAATGATGATAATGATTTCATTTGTAGAAGAAAAAATTTGTAAAATAAAATGACTAAAATGACCAAAAGTATTAGAACTAAACAAAAAAAAAAGGTCAATATCCTCCGTTCTCTCTATTCCCTTTAATATCCAAGTGGCTTATATAGAGAGTCTGCTAAAGGAATAGGGACACATGGCCTGAAGATCGCTTGAGGTGTGAAATTGACAACTCTCTCTTAAGTTTTAATCTCCCACCTTCTCTCGTATGTTACCCCTCTCTTTAGCTCTAACATTCGTTCCACACTATCATACTTACACTCTCTTTAAATTCTATTTTTATTTCCGGAGTTATTCTTTTCTGTTTTCTTTTTGAATTTTTAGGTCTGATGAATTGGATCGTATTTACGATTCCAATGGAATAAATTATGACCATGGAATATTAGTGTTTATGCCTTTTAATTATATCCTTGTGTATGCACCTATGTATATTTATATATTTTGCATATGTGTATATTTACCGCTAATATCATATATATATATATATATATATATATATATATATATATATATATATATATATATATATATATATATATATATATATATATATATCAGGTATCTCTAATAAAAATCTTAGTGTCTTGCCGAAAAATTGGAAAAAATTAAATTTAAAAAGTGAGTCCTTATAATTTTTCGTATTTTCACTACAAATATCATATATATTGAATTTGACAAAACTTCTAATTAATTTTTAATAATATGGCGAATTTTTAAATTTTTCGTTAATCGCCAAAAAAGCATCAATGATTGACATAAGACTCGATGTTGTAAACGAAAAAATCTATTAAAAATAAAAAAACAATAATCGTCACATTAAGACAATTTTATTGAAAATAGTTACTTTAAACCCTTTTCGATTAAACTACAGTAAAAAAAAATCCCAAATTTTATTCCCAAAACATTATAATGGTTAATTCTTCTGTAGAAACCTCATTTGAAAGTAATGTAAGCGATATAAATTTATTTGTTCTTACAATCTATGCGTTTTAGCTAATGGGAGAATGATAACATGAAAAGAGGAATTGATTACGAATCTGCACATCCGTAGTTAATAAAAGTATTCCATGAACAGATATGTAATATTTATTTTAAATTATTTTAAAAATATTTTCCCAATATCTTTGTATTAGGTTGGTGCAAAAATAATGCCGTAATAATGTCGTTTTTTGACGTTAAAAAATACGTCACAAAACGACATTATTACGTCATTATTTTTGCGCCAACCTAATATATATATATATATATATATATATATATATATATATATATATATATATATATGTATATATGTATGTATATATATATATATATATATATATATGTATATATGTATGTATATATATATATATATATATATATATATATATATATATATATATATATTATATATATATATATATATATATATATATATATATATATATATATATATATATATATTAAAAGACATCGAGTTTTTGAAAGCAAAATCCTGGAGTGGTACACTTACAGAAAGGTTAAAGGAAGATTTTAAAATATAAAATTATTAATTCGATATTATAGAAAATTACAAAATTAGCAGTAAAAAATTAAAGAAATTAATAATTATTTTTTGCAGGCAATAGCTTTAGAATATAAATTAAGAAAATAAAATAAAATTCTTTAATATGAGAAATATTTTATTTTAATTTATATTATTAAAATTTTAAGAAAAAAGGATCCGTATTAATTATTTTCGTATCAACATTTTTCAAATTTTTATTTTTTCCAATAATTATTTTTCAAAGACTTACTTTAAAAAGTGTAAACTTCAATTAGATTTTACCCCATACACAAATATAAGATAAATCAAATTAAAAAAGTGGGGTGCAGTAGGTTGGAAATTATTTTTCTCTACAGTTTTGAAGATAGGAAAAATAGTAACTTTTAAATAAATGCTAAAATCTCATAATTAGTTGAATTTTGGAAGGTTTTTAAACTCGAATCGTATTTATGACGCCAAATCGGTAACATTTTATGGTGACAAGTAAAAAAAAAATTAAAAAAAAAACATATTTAAGCACAAGTATTTTACGATCCTTCTTAAATTATAGAAATAATATTTCTATCAGAATTTTTTTTATACACTTTCTGCTTTTGATTAGTAGGAATAAGTTGGCCGCAAAATAAAGTTTTATACATGTTTTATAGCATTTTAATTAGGTGTCAAATTTCTACGATTAAATTAGGAGATGGTATACATATATATATATATATATATATATATATACTAGCAGTATAACCCGTCTTTGACCGGGTTTTTCATTACTGTGAATTTTTGCCGTTCAATTAGAGCAGTTTAAGTTTATAGTCAGTCCACCCGAAAATCAATATTAGTAACAACAATTGGGTGCAACTGAGGCACATCCCCAAATGGCGGGGGGGGGGAATTTGAATGGGGGGTGGCCATGAAAAGGGAACTGTATAATAATAAATAATATTATTGTAATAATTTAAACTATTTATTTTGATTAAAGTTTTTTATGAAAGATATATATTCAAGAACAGATAGTAAATAGTAAAACGTTGCTGAGGGTTATAATGGACAGGAAGTAGTGGAGAGCCATTGTCGACAACAATTTGGACTCAAAATTGGCACTGAAGAATTATCTATCAAACAAAAA
>OZ010602.1:125000-127500 GCA_963932145.1 Acanthosepion lycidas | reverse complement strand
TTTGAAAAATGATATATGTTTCTATGCTTGTATCTGTTAATACAACACACAAACAGGATAATGTTTTCGTAAATTGCATTGTGAGTTATATTTAACTTACAGGCCAACAAGAACGGAATCAAATATACCGTCACAAACCCTCTACTGAATTTTACCAGCAAATAGAATTTTTTTTTCGGTTGGCATAATAATTACATTGTTCTTTTCATGCAATAAAATATTGCCGCTTGTAAAGATATTTTATATGTTATTTAGTCTCCATTTAGGCCAGGAAGTTTGTTTAGCGTAAGTGGTAGAGGCTTGGATTGAGACAGCGGAGAGGCCAGTTCGAATTCTAGCGTGTCTTGTTGCATTCATTTTCTCGCATATACCCTTTGGAAAAGTATGACCAGAGCTTTTATCTGAAAAAATCATTGCTATTTTCAAAAGATTTTTTAATGCGATACTTTGTCGCAAAAAAAAAAAAAAAAAATTATTCTTAGAATCCAAAAAATATCTTTCTGTTTTAAATAATAGTTCATAATAATCGAAAAATGAGTAATCTTGCGGTAGATCCTTCAAAGTTTTAAGGCAAACTCTGCATTTATGTTTTTCTTCATATTGTCAATGTATATCCCTCTTTTATCAACTTATGTTTGTACTCATAAGTATTTAATGTAACTTTCTATCATGGGAAACTGCATGGCTTGATTTTTTCCATGAAATAATCCGTAAACTTAAGCGAGTAATTGAAGGTACTCAACAACGACGTGAACTTTGAAATTTGTTGACAGATAAGCAAACACTGCTGCTGCTGCTGCTGCAAAAAAAATCATTTTTTCACGACATTATGATGTAATTGAAATAAGCGTTTACCAAAAAAAAAAAAAAAAAACAAGTGAAACCTTTTCAAAGCACGGATATACTTCTTTTTTATTTTTACGACTAATTTTGTGCTTATTCTCTTGCAATTGACAAATAGATATCAAAATTAAAACTCAAATGAAAAAATGCTCAGATTATTGCAAAACATGTTATCATTAAAAAAAAACAAAAAAAAAAAAAACGAAGGTCACTGGAAGTATCTAAAGAAAGTTGAGTTTCAACCAACACTGAATATGATATATATATATATATATATATATATATATATATATATATATATATATATATATATATATATATATATATTGAATATGATATTAAATAATGTGAATACGAGAGAGGTGAGAAAATTAAAATTAGACTTTTTATTTTGATAAATCAATACATGATAAATTTTTATTTTTATTTAATATAAAATGTCAATATTTTAAGACAATAAAAAATACAGATAAATATGAATGACAGAAAATTAAAATAATATAAAATGTTTCTTTGATAAAAAAAAATCCTTTCAAGGGATCAGACTTTCAACCTAAACAATGCCGGTAAAATGCTATATCATCAAATATCCAGTCAATGAAATAACTTGTTGATGGACCATCCTTTCGACAAAAGTCCTGAGTTATTTTAGTTTTAATTTCAAACTAATAGATTAAATTTATTATTTACAATATGAAAAATACTTTGCTGTATTTCAAAAAAGAATTTAATTTGATTGGACTGAGTTACTTTTTCTAGAAAGCGCTAAAAATTAGCTATATTCATAATTCTCTCAGCACAACATAATTCTTTTTATTAAAAAAAAATCTTTCACAAATAATATATACTTTTTCTAAAACTTTATTTGAGGAAGATTAGTTGGATTTAAGTTTAATTAATCTGATTTGAAACAAAAATTACTTACTCTCTGTTTAAAATATTGGAGAAAAGCCTTTTTATCACTGAGATGGGTGTTTTTATAAGGTGTCGACAACTATCTCGATACACTTATGCGTGATAATTCTTTCTACAGGGATATCTGTAAAAATGCCCGACGAATATAACGTGAGCGGCTTTTTTATATCATTTTTTAACTAACCAGTAATCTTTAAAATTTAAGAAAATATTCTAAGTAATTTAATGTTTTATTGAATTTTAGGTACTTTTGCATTAAATTTATTGTTACCGCTCTTATTTTTCTGATAATGCCGTGTATCGACATCCATATTTACAAACTCGGCATGTTTATACACACAATCAAGAATTCAAAATTCATTTTAAAACACTAGGAATCGATGAATTGTAGTAAGCTTTTCAATTTATGATTAGTAAATATCGTTTTTATTTAATATCACATAACTGGTATAAATTGATAAAGAATTTTAAAAGATTTAAAACTTTACAAATTATACTATTAGAAATTTTAAAAAAAAATGGAAATAATTCTTGTAGAAATTCATTACTCATCGAAAAAATTTTATTTCTTGAAACAATAGTGAAATATATCTTATTCATAAAATCAATTAATTTCTTTTCTAATTAAATAACGTCTTAGTTTTATTGCACTCCTTATTTTACAATTCAGGGTACATTTTCTGTCATTTGGGATCCTGTTTTGCAAACAAAAATTGATGATTTAAATTCTCCAATGACTAGT
>OZ010602.1:117500-120000 GCA_963932145.1 Acanthosepion lycidas | reverse complement strand
TAATTTCTTAATTTTATTGCATTCTTTATTTTATGATTCAGAGCAAATTTTCGATGACTGGGGGTCCTGTTTTACTAAAGAAAATTGATGATTTAAATTCTCCATTGGACTTCTGATTATATAACTAATATAAACATTAAGCTCAACAAAAATTAATTTTTCAAAATTTCTCAAAATTAAATAAGTGGTGCCTAACAGATATAAAAAGAAAATATTTTCACTACGATTTTCTAAAAAAGAATATTTTCTGAAATAATTTAATTCATTTATGAATTAGTTCTAAAATTTTCATTAAAATCTGACAAGTATAGATAGATAGATAGATAGATAGATAGATAGGAAGGGAGGAAAGAAGGAAGGAGCAGATAGATAGATAGATAGATAGATAGATAGATAGATAGATAGATAGATAGATAGATAGATAGATAGATAGGAAGGGAGGAAATAAGGAATGAGCAGATAGATAGATAGATAGATAGATAGATAGATAGATAGATAGATAGATAGATAGATAGATATAGATTGATTGATTGGCTAAAAATGGACAAACGTAATGAAAAAAATGCCCCAAACTCTAAATCTTTGTTTATATTGAAAACTGTTTTCCTTCAGCACCTGATGATTGCGTTGCGCATGAAACACACAATCGTGCTATCGGTAAGAAAAATATATACTATATGTATACTATAGCTCTGTTATTATATATCGAACACTATTTTTTTAGCATCAGCACAATGAGCGATATTTTATATATAGATATAGATATATAGTCAGAGAGACAAAGAAAGAGAAACAAAAAATAGAAAGAGTTAACATGAAAACGGGAGAAAGTGAGAGAGAGAGAGAGAAAGGGAGGGGGAAGGAGGAGGAGAGTGAAAATTGCAGTAAATGTTTTTTCTTGTGTCTATGTATTTTAATAATAATTTCTCTGTTTCAACGTTTTCGTTAGTATTTGAGGATCAAGTGCCAGCGAGTATCCCACATGTACCAAAAACTCTTTTCAATCTTTGCTGTTTTAATAGTGTTCTGTACTATATGCATGCATTTACGAAATTAACCAATTAATGTTTTATTTTCATAATCCGACAACATTTCTCCTAATTGAAAACATTAAATGAAAGATATTTCGTCAGTACCTATATTTGAGTAGACATCTCTATTCTAAACATAAACATGTTTTAAAATAGCGAATTTTACTCAACAATTATAATCACTATTTAAAAAAGGAATTAAAAATACAAACTTAAAATAACCATGCCTTCATTCTATAAAAGTTGGACGGCGAAAATATTTTTTATATTTTATATTGTTAACTATAGGAGCACAATAAATGTTTTGAAAATGTGTGTGTGCGTCTCTACATGTCGACTAAATAAATAATATAAAAAATATTCTTTCAAATTTCGTTTAAGTAATACTTAAGCAGGTACATCCAAAACTTCGTAAATAGACATCATGAAAAAATACCAGAATAAAATAAAAATAAAGTTTTATCGACAAAAACTATTAATAAGAAAGAAGAAAGGATTTTTATGTAAAAGTTTTTTATTTAGTTTTTATTTAATTTATTTTTTTAGACACTTCGAAATTTTGGTTAAAAATCTTGTTTTTTTTTTTGGTGTGTTAAATTCAGACATTAAATTTGTACGGTTAATTTCAGCGTCTTTTTGCGGTCAAAAACACATAGATTTAGACATTTTTTCAAAAATGAAATAATTGTCAAATTTTAATAAAACTTTCGTACATTCGGAAATGAATGAAATTATTCTTAAATGTTTCTTATATATATATATATATATAGGTACCACCAAAGATTCACTAAAAATGTGCATATATAATGAAAAATGCGCTAAACTTAATAAAAATAAAATTTTAGCGTCAAAATCTCCATTATTATTAAAAGGAAAGACCAAACGATGATTTTCATTAAATTGTATTTTTTAATCATTTTTACAACATTAAATACTTTGTTTTCTCGCATCAGCACGTGGCCATAAATTGGTACGTCTTTTTGCGGTGAAAAATACATTGATTTAAAAATTCTTGCAAATATCAAATAATTGTCGGATTTTAATGTGACTTTCAGAACTTATTTACAAATGAATGATATTATCTTTTTTTAGAAAAACTTGGCAAAAACATTTTTCTTACATTTATCTCTCCCCCACTTATTTAATTTTTATTAAACTTCGAGAAATTAATTTTTGTGGTGCTTATATAAGTTATAAGCACTAGTCATTGGAGAATTTAAATCATCAATTTTTGTTTGCAAAACAGGATCCCAAATGACAGAAAATGTACCCTGAATTGTAAAATAAGGAGTGCAATAAAACTAAGACGTTATTTAATTAGAAAAGAAATTAATTGATTTTATGAATAAGATATATTTCACTATTGTTTCAAGAAATAAAATTTTTTCGATGAGTAATGAATTTCTACAAGAATTATTTCCATTTTTTTTTTAATTTCAATTACTATAATTTGTAAAGTTTTAAATCTT